>JAOXYB010038396.1:0-13413 GCA_028565635.1 Phoronis ovalis | reverse complement strand
ATCTAAAAGACATATTCAAAACAGTTTCGATATGTTAATGACGGAAAATAGCGAAAACATGGTGTGTAATGTGTAACAGCCGAGATCAGTGTACATGGAAATAAGTAATATATTAGGATCATGTCACCGTATTTGCACAAAAAAACAGTGTTTCGTTCAATGGTGCACAGAACTCCAAGCGAGTAAGGGTAAGTGATAGCGTCTGCGCGTTTCAGGAGCAAAATCGCATATTTAGCTCTAGAGCCAAAGTGTAATGCTTTCAGAATATGTGTTGTCTCACTTCGAAAATGGAAGAAAGAGCACGTAAGTTGCGTGTTTTTTTTATGATTTACTGTCTATAGCATAGTTTTATATCTCGGTTAGCTAAGCGATTACTGAAAGCGAAAGTGTTAAGAATGAAAGTACTACTGAATATAGGTTAAACTTTAATTTTGTGTAATGTTTGACCCGACCGCTTTTGAAATATGTGTTCAGTTATAAATATTTAAGCGTAATACTTAACTACTCTTCACAAAAGAACAGTTTTATTGACATAAAGCACGCTAAGAGCAAAATTACGTCCATACAGGCCTATAATGATAAAAGGTTATGTTTCGAAGTCGCGCTGAACAAATGTTAAAACATCACTTTTGGCGATCTCGATTACACGTAACTTGCAGGTGCTTCGTATTGTTTGTTCACTATGCGTTTTTAAATTTTACTGTATAAACATGTATAAAGCAGTACAATGTTAAGGCTTTAATAACAAGCTAATTATCAGTGGCATTCAATATTTTATAAATGCACAAGAAATACGCATAAATTAAGCCAGTTTCAAGTGGTAACTGCATTCTTTAGGTTGTTTTTTTTAGCCGAAAAAGGTGGTATTATTCTAAAAATAATGAAAAAGTTGCAGCAAGACAGTAAAGAAATACAAATCATCAAAAAGGAAATGAATCCAAGGAACTTTGTCAAAGAAAATTATATTTTGCAAATATAATGCGCAAAATGAAATCTTGTGGAGGCAGAGAGTGGAAAAAGAAAACTATATTTTGGAAAGACAATGCGTGAGACAACCGAAAACTCAGAGAGTAAAAAGGCAAAAAACATAAAAAACAATAAACGAGTGAAAGCTTGTAGACAGAAGAAACAATAAATATCAATTTGAGTGTATAGACGCCATGAAAATGTAAATAATTTATGAAAACACATGACAATAATCTATTTAAGGAACAAATTATTTGAGCTTTCAATTGCTTTTTGTTATTTATTATTATGTCAGCATCACGTACACATTTGCACATGACCTAGCATAAAAAAATACTTAAGAATTAAAATAATTACGTTTTTTAGATTTGTTGAGAATTTGAAAGCCACATCTGATTTAAAACGAAAGATATAGTAATGTGTGGTCAGCCATATCACGTTTAAGTTGGCGCAATACATGTTACGCAGTGGTGAGCGAGTATCTGACGCAACGCTATAACTAATAAAAAGTTCCATAACACAATATTTATAGAATAATCTATATGGATTTATAAATCTATCATCATTAAATAGGAACAGGACATTTGTCTGCACATAATTCCCCATTTTATATAGTACTGCAGCCTAAACGCCCCATAGGGTACAGTCAAGTTACCGCAGCTAGGTAGAGTATAGTAGAGTTGGGTAGGACTGGAACATAAAGATAGTGAAAGGGAAGTTACTGTATATTGTAATGATACAGTTACGATGCCATTATGAAACAAAGTAGACTATAAACATATTAAATACATAATTATATATACCTTCTACGTCCATTTTTTGTAGACTATGAAACTACTTTGATTCTGATTTCCAATATACAATTATCTTTATATTTCAGATAAATAGTTAAGCGTATATAATACTGTTCGGTACAATTTATTCACACTTATACTGTAAGTTAGTTTTTTACCAAATGTCTTCAAAATATTTGTAGAATGAATAATACCATGTTTTTTTAACTTTAATATTCAGCTATCGACATCAGAAGCTGAAAAATGGTAGCCAATAAAATATGCGTTTTTTTATTCATGTGCAGGGGCCATAAAATCTCCATTGGAATTTATGAAAGGCCTATTCTGGCCTCTATGGAGCTTGAATGTTCACCTGAATACGGTACTATCGCTTAAGACTGCATAACTCACAATGGGCCCCACGCACAAGCGACTTTAATGGAATGTTAAGAAAGGAACACCGATTTTTCTGGAATTTACCTTACTTTAATATTTTTCTTTAAGTTTCTTGTTCCCCAAGTAAAACATTGCATAGTATCATTTGACATATAGCTCAACACAGTATATTTGATATTTACAATTTATACTAACAACACTTTTACAATGTATATTCATACAAAAACAGCTTCGCTATCTAAGCAATTAGTTACAAGCATTAATTGCTCAATATAATCTGAGACAATATTACTCTGATTGGGTGTTAACTGTTTTAACTTCGCGTAAAGATTCATTTCATAGACATCATAGTCCATCCAAGCAGGTTTATCTTACTAAACAGTAGTTAATACCATACCGCTGCTTGCATATTCAAAGTACATCAAATCTTTCAGCATGTAGTAATTTTTTTTTGAAATTCTATTTCGCCAAATAAATCCTTTAAAACAGTATTTTTACAGTAAACCTGGTTATATTACCTCTGTTGTTATATCGCATTGTATTAGCGTAAACATGGTTGCATTACCTGATCTATGTCCGTGTAAGTGCGTTTCAACTTCATCTAACCTCTTGAGTGTACTATTACACACAGGACATATCAATTGTAAATCTGTATTTTAGAAATAAATAACATATTTAAACAATTACAAACAAAGAAAACGCATGTTGATGAAGTTATTTCACAGTGGATGTTTATCTGAAGACATATAGAAATGATCACGTGATCTCTTCCCGTCAATTCAGCAAACGCTAATGAAGGTAATGTAATCAGACCGAAAGCTTATAACAGATTATGTAGCTCGTGTCTCAACTAAAATGTATACTTTAGATGGTAAATGTTTTATGTATTTAATATTTCGTTTCTGCCTTGGCTATCATAGGCTACGTTACATAACCCCTCTACTACGACACCTAAGAGCTGTTTGCAGTTGAAGACTACGATCTCGTGTGAATTGAAATTTAGACAACATCTCTTATTAATGGTATACCCTTACCTTGCAGCACCAATGTTTTCATAACCATTCCCTCCTTTAACGTTTTATCGGAGTAACTCAATTTACAGTAGCGGGATTCGAATGCGTCTTAATAAAACGAACATCCAAGTTAATTCAATACTGTAGTTCGGGAAAACGATATTTTGAGAATTATTGTAAATTATGTAATTGACAGTGTGTTAGCATTCAGTATAGTTTTTATACATTACAATATATTTGCATTTAGAGAATTTTTTTTTTTAAGCATAACAGTTTATTATAATACAGGAGATCATCAAACCATACAATAATTGTATCTTGTGTTTCTATAGATGAAGGTAACGTTACGTCACTGCTACGTCACTGTTACGTCACTGCTAGTTGTCGAAGGTTGAGAGAAAAGTAAATTGACCTTCGTCAAGAAAGATTACTTATTATGAACACAATTGGCAACTATAACAGTTGCTACTCTTTAAAACTATTAATATCATTATAATTTTCCTAGATTTACTAGAATTAACCATATAGTGTCACTGTAGTATATGCGGTCTGTGCATCATTTGATTTTGTTTTAGCATTTTTTGTGAGAAACCGTGCATTGCAAAAATTCAAAATATCTTTTATTACGTCACCATCCCATCTTCACTTTGCTGTATGTGTTTTAGTGGATATTTCGTTTTTCCATAGCGAAAAAAGTTATAGCAAAAATGAGTAAGCACAGTACGCAGGTGGAAACAGCATGTCTGTAGTTGCACAGACACTCATTATGGAGTTGTCTCGGAATCGTATTTACCTTTAACAGATTTCCTTTTACGACGTTTTGGGTGGCTTTTGGTAGAACGCTCCACAGTTGGCTCTGTAATAAAGTATAATATGCTATATCTGGGTATATATAGAATGCGCAAGAAAATATATGTTTCTAAATTGCGCCCTGGCTCCTGCATTCAATTTTACTTTCACTAAGAGTATTGCATCCGGCAGGAATAGTTATTTTCAAATTAAATGTCAGCCTGAGGAGTGAAGCTTGCGCGGCCTTAAGTTTTTGATGTATCATCATTGTACCCTTGCTTTCATATTTGCTTCTATATTTTCCTTATTAAAAAACGGCTACTTTATTGGAATATTTTAGCCGACTGCTACTGTCATTCATTGGTTTTATATCGGTCACTAGAGGCACTGCTCTATAACATGCTAAAAATCATGCAAACTAGTTATGAAGCTTAATGATTAATTATATTTTTTAAGAAATGTTTTAAGCCTTCATATAGCAGAGCATTGTAATCAAAGTATTTGGTCAACGCTTACATATCAAAGCAGTAAAAATAAACATACTAGGTTTACCAGCCAAAGAAAAAAAGCATTGACAAACTAATTTTTATTTGTGTCTTTAAAGACTTCTATTTTTTTTAGTTCCAATTGTATACGCTCAACTGTGTATCAAGTTACGTTCCGCAGTCTGTGTCATCCGGCAAATAATCCCTTAGTGTAACTGTGTGGATACTTGTCAGCGTCTGGGTAGCGAATCACCGCCTGCACTTAACGACTTTATCTTAAATATTCATGCTATATTTTTATTTTAGAAGCTTCGAACAACCAATAACACGTTTGTGGGCATATAATTATCACTATCTTGAAAAATTGTTAACCTGTAGAGTTTAGACAATAAGCTTACGTCAGACAAGAAGTAATCCCAAAACAAAACGCAGATTAGGTTATTTGACTAATTAACCTTTTGTGATGATAGGATTCTTACACGAAATGGGAGCATGGAATCTGAGTAACAGGTGCTTGAATTAATGTGTTCGTAATGAAATAACGCATTCAAACATTAAGTTAAAATCCTTGTCACACAGTGGTTTGTTTTTAAGACTTAAGCGTGTTATTATGTGTTTTGCATAATTGTAAATATATATATATATATGTACACGCACACACACACATACACACACACACATACACACCGTTTTCCTCGTCATCTTCGTTTTCTCCTTTTCGCTGAATACTATCATAGTGTTGTTGATATACATGCCCTATATTAATTGTTGCCTTTGGATGTTGTCCCTGTTCCGTGCCTCTATACGTCGAGCTACATAAACTAGTGTAAATGCAAAGTTCAACTTGAAGCATGTTGGCCATAACTATGTAAGTAGTTCTGTTAGGCCATGCGGCACCACGCAAGCCAGTGATATACTTTTCCCAGTCATCTTCATAATCTCGTATATCAACAGTATCATCGTCAACCTATTTGAAAAAAGGTACAAGCATTATTTAAATATAATGTTTAAGTAGATAAAAATAGGTCAAATATACATGCACGTGCTGTGCACGGATCGCTTTTGTTTTATTATTCCCTGAAAGACATTCACAAGTTCATACTTCTATTTCTATTTTTACGAGATAAAAACGAGACATCCGTGCTGTAACTCTCGATGCGATTCACCAAATTGTGTTGTATATATATACAGCCTATGTACAAGCATACGTGGGAACAAGTACTGAAGTTCTGGGTACACAGAGCAACCAGGCCCATCTTGTATATCATAAAAGGGAATAACATAAACAATATATTCGTTCTACAACTAGTTGGTCATCTGACAAACGTATTGGAAAAGAGGTTGTCGGTGTCTAAATAAACAGCAAACACATTCTCATGCAAACGTAACGTTCATCAGTATAACTAAACAGTAATCGATAGGAATCTATTCCAACAAGGTAACCACGTGTTGTTATATGGGTCGCAAATGAAACCAGGCTATATTTTCTGTTTCTTCCATTTTCTTTATTTTCGTTTTTTTTTCAACGATTATCATATCAGTGCACATTTTTATTTACATTTTACGTAGAATGTTGTTTTTTCTTCATAATACAATTTTGAGTAACCTGAGACGTTATATTCATTTGGGTCGTGATGACTCTATCATTTTCTTAGTTGTTACTAACAACAAATACTCGGGTCGTATACGTAACTGATAATTTCTGAATGATGTATTTATTTCATAACAGCGCGAACTTGGCTGTAATAATACCAGGAATTCTTGTTCTCTCTTCACGTCAAACACATACACATTTATACATAAATGATGCAAATTTAAAAGCAGAAAGAAAAACTAAATTGGGGAACAAATCAATAAGATAAATAATAAAAACATCTGTTTTGAAACTACAAACAAACACACATTTATTTTTCGACCACATTTACCCATATAAACATAATCAGATTCAGGTAAAAAAAACACCTGTCAAATGTGGCGCTGCAGTCGTCGAAACCGCAGTCATCGCGCGCATACAACACCAATTTATAGATTTATTTATTTTTCGTTCCATACAATGTACATTGTTCTAATTTCAGTTAGTCAATCTTGAAAGGTGAATGTATGCTCCAAATGTACAACAATGCATTGAATTACGCTTGTTTAAAGAACATGTCTGAAAACTCGGCTTGTAAGTTAAAGGCTCCGGTGCCAGTCACATGATTATAAAAACAATACAAACGTTCCCCTTTTGAAAAAAGTGTCTTTTGGACCTGCATAACTGCAAAAGCGGGAATAATATCTAAATAATATATATACCACGTTATTGTAATAACTAAATCTGCGTCTACTGTTTCATTAATCAGACTATATGTTGTAGTTAATCACGAAGTCAAATGTTTAAGATATACCACATAATGTATTCACATACAGCCACAGTAGTCAGATGGCTTAACAAAATTACGTTTACCGAGCGGATAAAAGCATGACATTTGGCCAGCAGGTCCTTTGAGTCACAAGTAACACATCTGGAGTGAGATCCATCTTGGATTGTGTCCGTTACTGCTGTGGACCTCAACATCCAAGATGGCTGCCAGGAACTAGATAGGCTGATAAAAAAAATTGTGTAAAATGGGCATTAGCATTTCTCAGAAGGAAAGTAGTGCATGCTTTGATAAAAGGCTGACCCTTAACCAGTTATACATGAAGATGCAACAATAAAATTCCGAAATGGTTGACAAATCCAATATTGCGATCCAAATGCTTTCTTGCAAGGCACTATTTTGTCAAAAATCTACAGTAAGCAGCATTGAATTGTGTAAGATTTTACGTAATTTCTTAAACCATATGACTTAATAAGTAACATTATACTCATTCCTTTTCAATATGGCCACCATATCCAAGATGGCTCTCGGAAAAAGACGTTTTATAGGTTATTTATAAAAATAAATAACATACGTGTAGCTTGTGTGTAGAAATGTGTCTAGCATAAAGGGAGCATCATTTTTATTAAGGACTTTAATTGCTTGTCCCACAATTGTTTGTATCACAAAAAATACCAAAAACTGGCAGCCATCTTGGATTATTCAGTCATCTTAGAATTTCATGACATTTTCTTCATCTGAAATTGTTCTTGATTCAGTCTTGCAACAATTCAAGCCCTCCTTTGCAATTAAAATACATATAAATGACAACCTTATAACCATTTTTTATTGGTGAGTTTAATTTATGGCGGCCATCTTGAATTGTGGAGCCCCACAGCAGTACCGGGCAAAATTCAAGATGGCTCCCACTCTAAATTTGCTTTTTATATCCAAAAGAATCTTTCTACCAAATGTCATGCTTTTATCCGCTCTGTAAATGTAATTTCAAAAATTGAGCTTAAGCCACCTGACTACAGCAAGGCTCTCAATACGTGAACATTCTCTAGTAAAAAAACAGAAATTATGCACATTAGGGATGAAGTGGTGATTTTTTTCTAATTTAGCAACATTATATGTCTAAAAAGGTTGTTATATGTCTAAATTGAAAATATATAAAGATACGACAATACTTTTGACTAATGGATGCCTCCACAGACCATTCAGCGTGTGACTGATTCTGACATCGATCTTGGTTTTGATGATAATTGACCTGCTTTTGTCGAAATGTGGCATGTACCATTGCTCGTGATAAGGCTTTGAAGTGAAAATCATAAAGCGTTGAGAAACGCCATATACTACTGAGAAACTACTAGGTTTAAGTGACAGACAGTCCATGCTTTATGACTTTTGACCTCGGAATGTTCCCCTTTAACCTTTTGATGACCTTTGAATGCATAAAAGGCTGTCTTTTTAATTGTTTGCCATTTTGAAATATTTAAACGTTTGACCGTTCGATGTCCTTTGCTCAACTCTCAACGGTCCACCACTCGGAGGCTGTCATACGCTTTGTCGAATTACAACCCTGTTGAGCTACTTGTGACAACTTACAATATGTTTACTTCATGCATTAATTGAAATGATGCTTAAAATAAAAGTCACCCTTTAATGCTATCAATGGTCATCAATATGAACATTTTGAGAAGTGAAAGTGGATAAATTAATTTAAAAGATGCCAACAATTTTTTTTTAAATATCTTAGTACCGGAATATTCTCAAAGGTTCTTCAAAATGACTTCATTCATTATAACCCCGTACCATCATTTAAACATTAAACTTTGACTTCTAAATTATTTGTTGAGCTCAAGGTAGCTGTAGCCATCATCGAGTTATACCCTACGGACAATTGGAAAAAGAAAGAAATCGTACATGACCAATAGGATTGCTCCATTATATGATGAGCCTCGTACATGACCAATAGGATTGCTCCATTATAGAAAGAGCCACCTTGTTGAAGGCCATGTTTTGCAAGTTTCAGCTTATTTAACGGTCATAAATGACCAATTCTTCAATATTAGCAAAATTCCAACAGTTTCAAAACAGCACAACCACGTAGTAGAAGAAACACACACACGCACACACACACACACTTCTGGATTTAACTATACAATCAAGTAAACAAGACACGTTATTAAAATGAATTTTGTATTAGTTTAATGTAAACACTAATATATAGTGTTAAACAACATATGAATGTTGTTTTGTTTAATGTAAACACTAATATATAGTGTTAAACAACATATACAATACCAGAAACATTATTAAAATGAATTTTGTATCAGCATTATTAATATTGGCATAGACTCGAATGTCTAATACATAATGTAACATACATGTATTTGAGATTGCATGTTATTGTTCGCTGATGTATTTGATGAAACCTATATGTCTAGTAGTTGAAAATATTATATCAATTATTTACCTGAAACATATAACTGCCTGTTTTCAAGCGATCGTCTAAGTAATCGGCAGCCTCTGCCCGAAGGTCATTTGCGACTCGTTTTGGAAGGTTAAGTTTGAAATAAAGCTGATCCGACACGACGTCAAAGAAACTATCGGCCGGGACGCCTGATTCGTTAAACCGCAACTGCCAACCAGACATAAGTAACCAATTTTGCAGTTTTACTCTCGCTCTCTCTTCAACTGAAACAAAACAACGATATCTGTTTGATTTTGAAATAATGAAATTATTTATATAACACTTTAATTATTGACTTGTACAAAATAGGCATATTTAGTACCGGTTGACTATCCCGTTATGTCGTGTTATCCATGATGTCATAACAGTGTTCGCTAATAATTACCTTTGTGCGTAGAGTTAATATGTGGACTAGCATAATTTTGCGTTCTGTATAATTTCCCACAGTATCTACATAGAGCTTTAATATCTGAAAAAAAGATGTAATCTTAGTAACATTTTAACAGTTAGCCTTATACGTATTCCATTTTGAATACTGCAGTAGTATATTTATAAAATTCACTTCATTTTTGTCATGACAGAGCGTTTGTTATAGTAATATCCTGAGTAAATGCCTTCGTGTTCAGATTCGAAGTGATGAATCAGTTTTCGAGGAACTGTGAATGCTTGTCCACAATTCTCTTCTGTACATTTATATGGTCCTGTAAAAGAGGTAATTTAATAACAGTTAGTTAACTCTTGGATTAGCACTTCCATCGCTTCAAATTAGAATGAAATACCACTTTGACGTCAGGAAATAACATCGCTCAATTAAACAACATTGGACTTTGTAAACAACAAAAGGTTTGGTAATCATGTTAAATGGCTTCAGATTAAAACTTGCTGCAGCGATTTTGCATTGCTCAAACAGGAATGTTTATATACGGGTACAATTAAAACGTTCGTCAATTTAACCGCCCCCTGGTGTCAGGTACCTGTATGCGTATGTATGTGTAAGCTATATGTCTTGTATGAAGTAAATTCCATGTTGCATTGTTGACATTTTAAGCGAAATTCTGTAAAGAATTTAAATACATACAGTTTACTACAAATCTACAAATTGTTACTAGCTCGAATCTAGCTCACGAGAAACCCTAGAGAAATGTCTTCCGTGAGGAGACATTTGCTATTGTATTTGCTTACAATATTTCAGCCTGTGATGTGCCCTTGTCGTTGTTTCATAATATTTAAAGAATCTTTTTTTGCGATACTTAATGAAGAACGAAAAGGCCACTAAACCACATACAACAAAGTGAAAAAAGTGTGAACCAGTTTTAGTAACTTTTGTGCGAAACTGTGTCATGGAAAAATAAAAAAATACTATTTCGTATTGTCACCATCTCAATTTCACTTTGATGTATGTGTTTTAGTGGACATTCGGTTCTTTAAACATTGGGAAATAAACAGTGCAGTAGGATACTATCTCTTGACTCGCACTACGTGTCACTTTTTACCAGACGTTTCGCTCTATTGGTTATGAATAACATTATTAATACAGAAATTATCAAAGCATAGTTTTACGTCGGAATTGTCAGTTCATAAATATGCACTATACAGGTATTTCATGACAACTCCATCTTTTGCAGATGGTTTTATGCAGATGGTGCCAATCAGTTAATTAAGCTATAATTAAAGAAATGTGTATTGTGTTGTATCTGAATGGTACATCATATCAAAAGGCTAAACATAATATCTTTAAATTTTGAAAAATTGTAATAATTTCTATAGAATGTAAGCTGGAACAGCTTTCCATAAAAAGCTATATTAATTGGTATGTTATTTACAAATAACATAGTTTGTCAGATACATGTATGTCATGAAATTAAATTCTGAAAGTTCGTCTTTGAATATGCGTACCTGTGTGCTCCTGTTTAATATGTCTTCGGATATAAGTCTTGCTGCTGAAGGGTCTGTTACAGCCTTTGTAAGGACAATACATTAGTATCTTAGCTGTAAATTAAATGTTAACAGTTATTGTAAGCTGTCATGCAGCAATGTCGGACACATTATGTTTTGCGGCTGGAAATATGTTAAGTCATCTATGGTAAATTTCGGTTTTACTTCTCGCGGTATTTTAACATCCCAGTATGAGTAAAAATCAAACACGATTGCAAAACAATTATATGTATATATGTGGCATAAGGTTACAATTGATTTTTTGATCTACCGCAATTTTAATGTATTAGCTTCGCGGAAGATTCTGCGATAAACAATTATTAATTATTCTTGGCTTAGTCGCATTTTGAGACTATTAATATGCAAACATTTCTGTTTAAGCTCATTCTAATCAGAAAAGCCACAGTAAAAAGACATGTATTAATAAATTGGAATAGACTTCCACAGAGAGATACACGACGAACCATACATATAGATATGTCGAAGATTACCTGATTAGGTAAGACACATTTTGATAGAACTTGCGATTGACTAACATCGCGATGTGAATATACCTGGGACTATATTCTCGTGAATAGGTACAAGGCTTTCATAGTACTGCTTAAACACATTTGCTAAGCGGATAGTTGTTAATGACTCTTTGCTTCCGTGGTATGACAACTTCGTAACACCACATGTGTCCTCAGGGTCGCCATCTTTAAATCCTTCTGGCGTATTGGTGATTATCTCGATGGTCACATTGAGCATCATGGCAATAGCACCAATGGAGACCTCGTCAGGTTTAGCATCATTCTTCAAGCGATTCATACATTTTTTTTGGCGTCGAATCTGTGTATCGGTTTCACCACGTTCCTGTGTATGAAATAAAATACAGATATGTACACTATTTATAAAAGTATTTTTTAGAATAACAGCCAATGTTTGCAAACTGCATAGAGCGGGGAATATAAAACTACATATAAGCTAATACTTGGATAACTAAATATTTCGAAACCAGCTAAAATTACCCAGAACATCAACATATACTAAATTAAGTGGGCACAACTCCCGGGGGTCTCTCTCTTTATATGAGGTAGGTTGTGAGGTGCAGGGGTCCACACCCTGGCCATGAAATATATTCGGAATTGACAAAATACCTACCCTGATATATACTTGGCCCCAAAAATGGTATCCGTACTGCCAGAAAAAATTGACCGGCAAAAAAGGTCATTTCTAACTCTTTTGTCTTTCCCTTAAACGCTATGGACAATCAACATCTCCAAAAAAATAATTTGAACCAAAATGCGTGACAGTTGACAACTATGTCATTCTATAATATCTTTAAAAACTTACCCTGAAATATCCCCTTGACGTCAAATACCCACCCTGATATATCCCTGAAGGTAAATGACCCACCCTGAAATATCCTGGTAGACCAAAAAAAACGACCCTGAAGCGCGGCACACGTATATATACACCGATATAGGAAGTGCACCCCCAGGGACGCAACTTAACAAATTAAACATTTAAAAAACGTACGGGTACGCAACATTAAGTGACTTAACTGGCGTATTTTTAACTGATCGAACTAGTATTGAATGTGTACAGTGTAAATACATGTTTGTTCTATCGGATATGCAGTACACTGTGCCCTTTGTACTTTAACTTATTCCTATGAATGTATGCAATTATATCACCGAGGCGCTCTCCACCTATTAGTTGCACAAAATAACCAATCACGAATCACTGGACAACTTTATATCCTATGAATGGAAGGAAGTAATTAAATAAGAGTAATAGTGTACACGTTAATCTTTGTAAATCCACATAATCCACTTATATTCAACTGTGTCTGTTCGCAACTATATAGGACAGGCTCGGACAGAGTAACTGCGGTGATCATGTCTATATTGTTTAGGAATATTTGCGATTTGTTATCATTTGGTGATACTGAGTGTGCATGACAGAAGTGGAAACGTATTGATTTCATTGGTTGATTGTATCCAGTTCCCTGTACCCAGTCGCATTTAAGTTGAAATCAGAAACTACTCTTACAATATGTAGTATCGCCAAAGTTTAACACCAAATTATGTTTATAGTAAACAGTTAGTTTAATAAATTACAGTATGATAGCTGTCCGGTTTATGCGCCAAGCACAGGTAGTGGTTTAAACCCTACCCTCTAAGATTATAGAAGACCGAAGTATCACATCTTAACATATAAATGAATACTCTCAGGTGACAATGATGAGCATATATATAC
>JAOXYB010038395.1:0-28491 GCA_028565635.1 Phoronis ovalis | reverse complement strand
AAGCACGTAACGCGCGTTACGCGCCGGCGGTTCGAAAAACATACCCTTTCACGCGAAATTTTGTTGGAACATGCGTATCCACTTTCATATTGACCACCCCCGGGCTCTGGAGTACGTAGCACTGCTATTTTTTTAATTTAAAGGCAAGGTGTCGCTAACATGAATAACCTATTCACTTTTATACATCTTAAAAGACTGAATCATTTCCAAGAAGAATTATCAAAATTGCTCAATCCATTTTTAAATTATAGTCATTGTGTGGGTGGCTCTGGAAGCTGCCATTGTAACTTTTCTTATCCATAATGCAAAGTGCTGATGACATCAGAGATGAATAAGGTTTGCACGTAACCATATAGGAAAATTATATTGTTTCGCTTTATACCCATAACAAGACTAAAATGCAGTTATTTGCAGTAACTATCCCTTTAACTATATCTTTATAAAAGTATTACATTTCAGTAGCATATCACTGCCTGAGAAATAAAATATAAATGATTTTACAGTTTTTTACCATACAAATGTACACAAATCTTATTCATCTCTGATGTCAGTGCACTTTGCATTATGGATAATAAAGGTTTATAATGGCAGCATCCAAAGCCACCAATGCAACATAATGACCGTAACTTCAAAACGGATTTAATAATTTTGAAAATATATACTTGTGAAAAATTATTCTTTTAAAATTCTTTTAAAAGGGATAGCATAGTGTTAGCGGCATCTTATTCGCTTTAAGACATTTATACATTTGTATTCGTGATTAGTTGTATTTGTGGTTAACATATAATGAAGGCAATAAATTTATATATTCTGGTTTAGTTTCCACTGTGCTTGGCTTATAGGTTTCTACAGTTGAAATATACTGAATAACATTACTTGCATTGCTTTCATTATTGGTATCGCAATTTGACAGAGTTTTATGGCTATATACAAACGCTACACGAGGTTTGTAAACTTTACCAAAGAGTTGTCTTGCAATCTTTCTTGTTTTCTCTATATATTATAATATAGCCTCTTTTTGGAAAGAGAGTACTTTGATAATATAAAATGTAAACTCAAGCAGGCTTTCATAAATATCTCGATCAATATGTGTATCCGCAGTGGTGGATCCAGGATTTTTTGAAAGGGGGGCACATTTTTTTTAGTCGGATACAGGATTTTTCATTCATATAAGATGCATGTTAACAAAGCATTATGGCGTAAAGTGTACCTATTTACAGAGATGCCAACCAAACATTTTTTAGAAAGGAGATTATTTTTGTGTTGAGTGAAGAGTGGTGATTGCAGAGCCACACGTGTTTTGCACGCGGCTCTCGGTGCTTGAAGGTCCTTTCTCTGTAAATTTTGGATATTTGTATGTTTTTTTCCCTATTCTCTGGTACCATTTTTGGGATACCTTGCTTCCAAATAGAAATGTGTATTATATACGTAATAATTAAGTTGATGAATTTTGATTAAGGACCTGCTGTTGTCAGCACCAAAATTTGGTCTTTCAGAACAGATCAGAGACATTGTTACTCCCAGCAGCCAATTTATAACAAACAAATAAATGCTAGAGCTTTCATATGAGATTACCCAGGCATATATGGTCTTCGCTTTAATATCGAGTTGGGGTCTGGTCAACATTTATGGGGGGGGGGGGGTGTCAAAAACGTTGTACAGGGGGTTTAAAAATTGTTGTATAGTGATCAAATTCGTTTGACATTCACCGTAAATCATTGAGCACTGACAAGCTACGTGTTACAAACACAGAGTTCGTTCACATTATCTGACGATTGATCATTCAGAAGTGTTAAAAAGAATGGTCTTTATACAAAATATAATTTGTAAATTGTTAGTTACAATTAAATATTGAAAATAATTCTTAAATTTAATTTTTTTTTTGTCGGAGAGTCTAGTTAGTTGAACAGAAGGAGTTCAAGTAAAATTGTTGTAAAGAAAAAGCAGAAATTAGATTTCGTTACACGTAAAGGAAATTTTGTGGAATGGTAAATGTTGTTTTAACGTATACTGTTTGTTGCCAAATGGGTATTTGGATATGACACTGGAAAAGAAAAATTAAAAAATATCCACGACTTCTCCAATGTTGGAGATGTTGAATAAAAACACTAAAAGTGAGACAACCCATAAGGATTCCGACCAGTTTCTCAGTTGTAATCTAATTACATAATTATATATTACGCCATATTTATCAAAGTTGGGCAAATGGTGACATGGCATAGATTACTGCTGTGTAATTTCAATTTTACAAAAAGTAAGGTAGTTAAAACTGGAGCTGTATAAAAATCGGAGGGGATATATCTTAGTTATATTTTGGGTTTGAAGCTAAAGGTTTCGGATCTAGTATGTACCAAAAATGTCGAAATAAAGAGCATATGATATATATCAAAACTTCCACCCCATAGTATGCTGTACGTATTGTGATACCAAAAATATAACCCAGTCCCATTCTATACCAAATTTTGCCGCGCTGGATCCTGTATGATTTTAACCATAAACACTATTATTGCTTTAGTGAGATGTTGTTATCAATCAATCAACGTTTATTTTAATAGTCATTTTTTCAAAACACTTACGACATGAGCTGAGCTTGTTTTACCGACTATAAAAACATGATATTAAAGTCATACACACGTAAGCAAAGTAAACTAAAGAAACATATAGGAATACAGAGATCATAGGAAGAAAACTATGTACAAGCCTGAGTCATATCTGTAACACATCGCAAATATTAACCCATAGTAATTAACTTTAATACTCTGCTTTACAAGCTTTTGAGCCCGGGGCACAAGCATCTGTCATATTTTAAGCATGTTTTTAATGGTCTCCTGAAAATTTTATAATCAGTGGCGACTCGAAAGTGCTGTGGTAAACGTCGAGGTAACCTTCTATTCCACAGTGTCTCCTTGGTCTTTAACAGATTTTTTCCCAGTACAGTTCTTGTTTACACTTGGACTTCCAAGTTGTACTTTCCCCGTTAAGTACACCAAAATACATATCTTCCCGGTGGATCTCTTGACTAGGCCATAGAAACTATACCTTTAATGTAAACAACAAAAGATACTCCGTAATGTACCAAACATTCGTCAAAAATAGCGAACCATCCGTGTCAGACGCATCCACTAAGATACTCCCCGGGGAAAAAATGCACAGATTATACAACGAAAGAAGTAAACGACAGTATTATATTTATTTATTAAAAACATAACAAATTTTCATATGAGTTAAATGGCAATAGTGATGATTGAAATGACGTTATATAATACAATAAATGAGAACTTTTACCAAAGCGTTTATGACATGTGATTCAAAAAACACTAAATTATGTACAAAAAAGATTTGTCTTCTTTGCACTGACATTATTATAATATAAATGCAATATGCAATACATAATATTTCTTACTACATCCCAATGAAATGTTTAATCCAGTCCATATCCTGGTTACCATTGGCAAAGTAATAGTTTTCCAAGCCAAATATTCACATATTTTTTCCAAAATATTACTAATAGTTACGTTCATCCACATTTGATTTCCCTAATATTCTGATTTTATTGTGTGAACAGAATTTTCTGCTTATTCAATATCTTATTTTTCTCTATAAATACGAGTAATTATATAATATGATTAATTGCATATTTTTATTAAGCAATTCTATTTGTTAGCAGGCCTGTGTTATCTTCTAGTAAACTTTCAACTCTAGATCTCTGAAATAAAAACAAAACAAATATTTTATATTGCAAGAGCACATTAAATTTAATAAACAGCACTTATAATTATACAGTATCTCTGTTAACTAAAATGATTCATCACATTGCAGAAAACATATTTTTGATTCATAAAACATATCTGTTCACAAAGTTGAGTACAGATAAATGATTGTGACAATACAGATAGTATGATACATTATTAATATCAGATATTTTGCACCTCAGTTAAAGGTAGTCTCATTACTGTTTTATACATCCCATGGTAAAAAATTACGTATATTTGTTTGCAAAAAGCACACCCATGGCTAAAAATATTAAATAAACATAAAAAGATGTTATCACATTGTAAAAGTAAAGGCTGAAAAAGGGCCACTGTACCCAGGGGTCCAACTCAAGGCAATAATGGGTTTTTGAAAAGAAAAGAAATTTTAGATACCATATTTAATGCTGTTGTATTTGAATGAAAATATCCCAGCAAATTAATCACCCAATGTGTACAGTTAATCATATAAGGCACCCTTTTTATATATTTGATAAAAAAATGTAACCCTATCTGCATAATGTATGTTAAACGTTCTTTGATTTTAAAAATAATCTATTTTACTCGATTTTGTTTACAAACATGCATACCATCCACTGATCTGAGGCAGACCCCCCCAGGCTAACGGGACAGCTCATGTATATAATCACCCTGAATGCCAGTTCCCCCGTAATACTATACCTGTAGTTTATCTAAGATGTCTCCTGTGTCGGTACGCTCTGGATGAGGGGGTACTAGAGCCTGAAGTCTTACAGCTTTTAATGCTGATGGTTGACAGGATATTAAATGATTTACTTCTTGAGCCTGTAAATAACAAAGATAAACCATGTTTACTTTCATATAGGATATATAAAACTCTTAGAGTTTTATATATCCTGGCTTTCATAGAGAAAAAAACCGGGTAAGATGAAAGTTTTCCATCGAAAGAAACTTCAGTATTTTAGCAACCTATTCGCTACTATTAATTAAGCAATTTAAGAAGCTGTGAATTTAAAGGAGGCAATTGAATATTAAATAAAACATATTACATGAACAAACATTTGATACACTCAAAGCAATATCAGATAGTTGTGCCACTGCCAATTTTGGTGATCAGTAAGTCAAGTAAAAATGAGGTATATTAATTGATTATTTTAACTTCATTTTCAACCTCTTGAGCCATAATGGATATTTTTTAAAGATATGACTAAAAAAAATAGCAATTTACCCTATTGGCTTGATATCTAAGTCTCATAATCCTAAGCCTGTTTCTGGCTTCTGCTGCCTTTAATTGTCCTATTAATTTTTCATGTTTGTCCTTTTCTGTTACCTGGTCTCTCGACATAGGGGCATTCACTACTTGAAGT
The DNA here is from genome assembly GCA_028565635.1 of Phoronis ovalis. NCBI lineage: Eukaryota > Metazoa > Phoronida > Phoronidae > Phoronis > Phoronis ovalis. The sequence continues at coordinate 23,396 of JAOXYB010038395.1, read as the reverse complement.
TCTTTTTTGCGGTCTAGTAATCTTTTTCTTATAGCTGCCTGTTGTTCAGCTACTTCCTTAGGTGGCTCCTCGTACTGAAATAATAAAGGTAATATTATAAATATTAAGTATAAAATTATAATGATCCTCAGGAAACTGGTGTAGCTGAAGATTTGGCATTAATTATTAACAAACCGATATCAGGGAAAAACTAACAAAATGTCTGACTACATGGCAACATGAAGGAAAAATAATTTTCAGCATTAAATATCATTTATAATTTATCAATTTTAGGAATATGTTATATACATATAAAAATGTACCATCATCCATTTGCTTTTTTGAACTGATGACATCTTTTTAGTGTCTTTCTTAAAATTATTCCAATTCTTTGGAACAAATTTTTCCTTTGGTGCTTCTATATTTTCTTCATCATCCTCCTTTTTCTTTTTTACTTCAGATAGCTTGACACTGCTCTTTGAATCCTAAAACAGTTGGATATAAATTAACTAGTCCGTGTGATGATAAAATACACCGGGAAAATACAACGAACAATTTCATTCATTCAATCATACTAGTACTTTATTTTAGTCCCGGTTTCATGACGTTCGTGCTAAACACCCTGGAATTTATACAAGCCGTCAAATGGATTACGGCGAATGTTTAACTTTACTTACTTTGTTCTTTCCAGACATTGTATATTTATTTTTCTCAAGACCCAGCGCTAAATACTATATGGATCGGATCCAAGACGTTTATATCTATCTTCTTCGATCTTATATCTGAGATTCTTGTCTTTTAATGTACGATATAAATCGCTTCTGTTGGTATATCTTATTATTTAACCGGGCATAACGATAATCAATGTTTTTGTCAAAAATAAATAACGTAAAGGTTGCAGAGACACTATAAAGGTTCAAGTAAAAATAACCCTCCAAGCGTGCACCTGCTAAAACGTAAATTTACCTTTGTTACGCAGTCTCCCGGACAACTGCATCAAATCACGAAATTGTACGGGAAATGGCGAGAAAATCTGTTCGCCTAACTTACGTTCTTCAGCGACATCAGACGGGAGGTCGTTGAATCAGTCTACAATATGGAGTTTGTCGGTGGCTTCTGGATGGATTAAAGATTTTTAGTTTTTTTTTAAGGTAAATGAGTAAGTATTTCTAATTTTTATATTCATTGTGTAACATTGTACTTGTGCGCTACTATTCATCTACATAAATGTTGCCAAACTGAGCTAATTTAAGAATTATGCACTGGATCATGGACTTCAAAATCAAAGTCGACTTAATACTAATAGTAATACAGTAATAGCTACGACTACTACTAGTACTAGTACTAGCTAGTGCTGGCTACTCCGGGGGGACACTCAATATAAAGTGATGACGGGGATGCTCGGCACAGCATCCGGGTCAAGGGGTACTTTTTTGCTATTTATTTTACCTTGTCCGGGTCAAGGGTCTGTCATTTAGTGCTATCTAACCCAAGATCTATCTCTCCGCTTTAAAGGGTACATTTTTTCATAAATTTCAAAGCAACCGGCAAAAAAAGTACCCGGGAAACTGCCTTAAAAGAAATTAAAACATCTACTTTAATAAAAATTACACGGATATTTTCCCTTATATTTTTTTTCAAGGGGTATGTATTTTTCAAAATTCGTCTCCTGGGCAGGGATTTTTCTTTTTTTTTGTGCCTACATACCCGTATATAATCTTTTGGAGTCACCCCTCCGGGTGGCTACTACTATCCGGATTTCGCGAGTTCGTGCCCCTTCAAGTCTTCAAGTGCATTACTTCTTAGAGACTACAATGTCTATACAAGAAGTTTGACCTTGACAAATATAGGTGCTCTCAAAATAACAACAACAATAAACATGATAGGGATAAAATAGTGCACTGTGCAATCTAAAAACAAGATGTTGTCATCTACATTTTAGTGGTAAGGTAGTATATCTCTCTAATTATGACTTGAAGCTATCTAATGTGGTTGCCATTACAATGTCTTTTGGCAGCCGCAGTTCCATTGTATGATGGATCTGGGGTAGAAGAAGTACTTGAACAAGTCTATTGCTGTTGGGAGTTGATTTAGTTCATACGGATGATTACACATTTGAGTGGGTAATTTCTGGAGGCATGGATATATCTAGCAAATTGAAGTAGACTCTGTAGAAGAAGATTTGGTCTTTCATTTCTCTTCAAGTTTCATCCAATTATTCTCTTTCAGTAGATTTGAAACACTACCTCCGTATTTGTTGTTGACAATTCTTACACTGGCATTTTGAATCTTTTGTAATTTTAGTTTAATGACATTTGGCCCAGGGTTCGCGCTACGCCTCAGACAACTTCTGTCGGAATGAGGCATTTTGCCGAACGTCACAAAACTTACTGTAGCAATAAGTTACAGTGAAAGTGACCAGCAGCCCAAAAAATGTAATCCTTACCATCTTAGTTCAAATATATACTCTAACTTGATAATTTATGCCTATCGAAATTCAACTACTCTTGGAGTTGGAACTCCTGCGTTGTCATACGAATTATTCATTCCACCATGACTTTCTTTCACACATGTGTAAAAAGCGCCACCTTTGGCTTTGTGTGGGTCACTTTCCGTGTAAATTACTACCAAAGAATCTATGACCCTTTATAGAGTCATGTACCAGAACTAAGACGGCACTTGAATCTAACTTCTGTCTATAGAGTCACTAGAGAGGTTGTGGGGACAGGACTAAGAAGGGAAGGCTAGAGACAAAGACTAAGAAGAGCACTGCACTGAGCACTATATGCAATTGTAGTCCTTGGATTGCATTATATAAGTTCAGCTACAACCACAATGTGTTATAGCCATTGTAATATAGAGCTGCACGAGGTAGAACGAGGGGGCATTCAAATAATATGTGGGTAATCATGCTCATTTTCCCTACCCTAAATGTGTTATGTGCCTGGTCATCAATAAACACCTTTTCATGTGTTTTTATTATCGAACATGATGAGTTTTAGTGCCCTCCCCACACTCAGAAACCACAGAGAATCGTTGCAAATACTACAAATAAATGCATGATTTTTAGGTTACTGGTTAAACTATTCTACATTTTCTTTTCAGTGAGTGTGAATCTATTCAAAGCAAGTACCAGAATTGATGCAATTTTCGTGACATTCTAATATTTTGCAGTTATGGCAAACATCATTTTGTTTATACCTAAGAAGATTGTGGGACTATTTATTTGTGTATTATCCTTATTTAAGCGTGTGATATGTAGAATACAGAGAGGGAGAAAAAACTCTGGAACACTGCTTCCCTTGCATAATAAGTTTTCATCTCCTGATAGCGTTGAAGTACAACATTCTGTGCCAGAAAATGAGGTTTGTTGACTGATACATTGTACTTTGTTATGAACATTATATTTTCTATTTAAAGATCTTCAAACCAACGGTTTAGATACGTTTGAGCATTGTATCCCATAATGCTTGAAACTGAGACTTGGCTGTCAAGCTCTCTTGTGATTGCTAGTTTTAAGAATGTCATATGTATCTAATTAGTAAAGTGATGATCTCTTTATGTGGAGAACTTTGTAATTATATATTTTAGTTGATATTTTGAATAATTTGTCACTAATGTCCTGACAGATGTCAAAAGTCAGTAACGTGCAATAAACATTTTTTATGTTGCCTATGTACTCATCTACATGCAATACTGCACATAAGTTCAGACCTGTGATCATCTTTTAATTTTTTCCTGTAGGTGGAGCTACAAGCCTGGGACTCATGGGGCAGAGAAGACCAGCAGCAGCATCACGGTGAAGCAATATCACCACTGGATAGTCAACATATGCCAAATGATAATACTTCTAATAACGTACAGTCAGTGACATCTACAAATAGGAATTCTGTAGGTCAGGAAGAAGAGGAAGAACCTGCTATCGATTACTTTCAAGACATGGTTCCAGATTTTAAAAAACCAGCAAAAGTAAGTTGTAATGTAAACATACTAATCTGTGTTTCTAGTAGTTGTTTCAGTCAGAATGATGAACTCTTAAAGAAAGTTCCTGTTACTTGTTGTTGTTTTAGATTGTCAAACACTTAATGACTTGATTGCATGATTTGGTTACAAACAACACAATTGCTTTGACTTGTCATTTTATTACTTTTGCATTTACCTCGTTAATAGAGTTGTTAAAAAAAGTATAATTTTAGTATCATGGATAGTAAATACGTTAGATTTAAATTATGTTATTGATTGTATCATACTATGATAAATAACAGTCCTTAAGATAATGATGCTTTTTTGCTTTCTAACTGGCACATCTATGAGAAAATTCCGAACTTTGCAGTGATTTGCGATATAATTTCATGTCTCTGCTCAGTAGAAGATAAAGTTAACATTATATTGACAAGGCTTGTGTGTTATCTTTTTACAGATTTTAATTCGAAAGAAAGAAAATCTGAATTATATGGCTGCAGCTGGAGTTGGTTTATCTAGTCGACTTGTAATGGCTGGTGAAGTGCCTTCCCATGTAAATATTTTCTTGTCCCATATTTTGATTATTAAAAACACAGATGAGATTTACTGTACTGTCTAGTAAAATATGAAATTGGATGCTTGCATGTATGCTAGTATTCCACACACCTGAGTACTAAACTTGACATGACATTCTGAAAGCAGTGTCATTGATCCTCAGTTACATGTAGTAGTATAATCTCTTGGTTCATATTTCTGTGATTGATTGACTGTTTTTAGTGACTGCATCAATTTTATATAAAAGACAACATAACCTATATTGAGACCTGTTTTACTGAAATAATTACTTAGTGCTGAAATTAATTATAATTATGAAATTAGGTGGATTACAGTTAATGTGACGAGGGTGGGGAGAGTAAGAAAGATTCAAAGTATTGTCCAGTTAATATTACAGGAAGGCGGTGGAGCTTGTTGAAAAATTGTCAGAAAAGGAATCACTATATTTCCTTACTACTGCCCTCTGGTGCCAATGTCTTAATAATACAGCCATATATAAGTTATACACCACAACCAACAAGTTGGTTTAATGATTCATGTCTATTTCAGATTTTTCTTTGAAATAATATTGTCTGTGTTTAGTAGTGCAGTTGCAAATGTTTTCACTGTCACTGAATGTCATCTTATCTACAGGGTGCTGATTTAGAAACTTGGGAAGACGAGAATGCCGGAGGATGGGAAGACAGTGCTACAGAAAATACAGCGTGGGAGGCTGATGCAGCGATCAGAGAAAAAAAGAAACTAGAGAGAGAAAAAAGATTACTTGAACATCAAAGGAAAAAAATGGAAAGAGATACACAAAGACTGTCAAAAAAGGATGGTTCACATTTAACAGCTGTAAAACTTTCATGATAGTGAACAAGTGGTCCAATTCTGTATTATTATTTTTTGATGTTATCGTTTCTACAGAAATTGGAAATGAAATTGACAATAGCAAAGAATAGCACAAGAACAACAGTGAAAAACGATTTGATGCATTTGTGTACTTGTTCCCGCTACCTGGGAGTTTGTATTAGTCTTTAATATGATTAGAGAGAAATGCATACGGATACTGTTACTCACCACTTGATATTTGTTAATTAGCAAACTTTATTACACTTAGGAGCTATAAAGATCTGACAGCAAGTACATGGTTTATAGTGCAGGAAAGCAGAGTTTATATATCACTTGGTGATTACATTCTACTTCCATAGATCACACTGACACACACACAACTAATCTATATTTATTTTATCATGTAAAATATAGAAAGTCATAAAAATATCTTCCTTGCAAAATCTTTTGTTGCACACTGTTATGTATTATTCATACGAAGCATTACAGTTGTTCTGTCTATGATTCGTGTTCAACTGCGTTTTAAAAATAGGGATTAACTAAAAGTTATCTACTAAATTTGTACGAACATTGTAATGACATATTAAATTTAAAAGTTTTACCTTCAAGTTTTGTTTTTTATGCATTTTTTCTTTAAATATTCAAAACTGTCAATGAAATGCACATACAGTGCTTATGTTTTATGCAGATCGTAGGAATTTTATGAACTTTAAAGAAATTTCAGACTAAATTGTTTACCGACTAGAGATTGTTAGATACTGATACAGTAATCATTCACGGCGAAAGGCAGCTGCTCTGTTGCATGTTGGGAAGGCCAGAGTTTTTCCTGCAGTTCTCTGATTTTATGAGACAGTGAGAACGTAAAGTCTTGCCAGTAACATAGTCCTGTTGTTTATTTGTGTTTAAAAGGTCATCATACATTTTAACAGAAATTATCAACATGATTTCATCACAATTTCATGTTATAAACATTCTTATATATTATCTGATTTACTCAACATGCGGAGTTGTAAGCTATAATATTGAGTCATTGCACAAGTAATCGACATATAAACAACAACCATGTTTACATATGTACAGTAAAAACAGTTTATAATATTTATGATATGTATTGTGGAATCAAAACTACTTATTAACATGATTACTGCATTTTTTAAATGTAAATACCCAATAAACTATTGCATACACTAGGTGGCGATAGTGATAATTTATCTGCCAGGCAGTTTTCAGCATGAATCACAAATGCAGAATTGTGCATTCTTTTGATTTTGTGACCGCTAGCACCAACTGCATGCTAAGAATTAAATCTTGCCAAGGGCAATTAAAACAGAAGCTAGGTAAACATAAAGTATATAAAAGTTGTTCTTAAGATGCTCCGGTGTAGATTAGTTAATTTCAAGTAGACACAAATGCAATTTTTAAGAACTGCTTTGTTGAATCAGTCTTTATCCAGTTTTATTTATTTGTGTACTAGACTGTGTCAGTGCAATTAACAAGAATAACCACTACATCTGTTCTGATGCACCAGAAAAAAATAATAAACTAGAAAGTCTATAGAGGAAGTTACTAATTTGAAAACTAGTTGCTGCTTAAGTGATGCAGTTATAACTCATCATGTGGCAAGTTGTCCATTACGAATGTATGAAGTGATTCAAGATCTCTACCTCCACTGTGTTCAGCTATTTGTTTACCATTGCGGAATAGTAATAGAGTAGGATAACCATGTACCTGAAAGGAGAAAAGAACAGGGCTACAATTCTGCTGCAGTGTTACTAATATCTACCGAGAATGTGAACTTTGTCATAACACAGCAAGTACATATCAAAATGGCAAGTTATACTTCTTTCCAATTTGAGGTCAATGAGCTTGTGACCTCTTCCTGCCACATTCAGACAGGACTGGTGAAGCTCTCGAGACAAGACCAAAAGCCTTCTCAGTAAATTTCAGTTTTTGACAAAAAATGTATTTATTCTCAATCTAAAACAAACGAGTAACCAGAAGAATACATGTCATACAAAACATAATTATTTGTCAATATTATTATTAATATGGCATTTGAAGAGAGTATATCACAAACTAGTGTACTTACATCATGTTTCTTACATAGCTCCTTATCAACTGTGCAATCTACTTTTACTATCTTTACATTAGAGTTTCCTAAGAATTTCTTTGATAAATCATCCCAGGTTGGTGCCAGTCTCTTACAGTGTCCGCACCTGAAAAATGTAATACAGTATTTACAGTTGTATTTGTTCAAATACATAATGTTTAGTGAAAAGACACCACTTTTAAATATTAACCAGCATTACTAAGTAGAAGCCTTTGTGAACAGAACTGTAAATTGACCAAAACTGTTGACAAACTTTTAATTTGCAGATTTTTGGACAATAGAGGAATTGATGCAAAACCACAAAATCAAGACATTTGCAATGTCAGATGCCCATCTCAACCCTAGAATTGTGTTGTATGTTGTTTGCAGGTCTGATGTGTTGGTGAGTAGTGCAATTACATGTTAATATCACAAATTTTTGGTAATTGGAGGGAAATTCACAAAGCAGGTGGAAAGCATTATTTTTACTAATTCGTTTTTTTTATTCATTTTGTTTCAAATACATTCTCCCTCGATTCAATTGTATTTTATGAAGTGGCTTAATCGTGACTAAGTCATGTGATATAAGTTTTAGTTAATATTTAACCTATTTATTGGCAATAAATATAAATATATGAACATCCCTGTATTCAACCGTGCCCCAAATGGTGGCCATCTTGGATTTTTTCAGGTACAAAATTTGACATATTAAAAATTTCAAGCTAGATAAAAAGATTTTTGGCTCTATTTTATTCCTCTACACTGAATTAAATCATCAAAACATACCAAATTTCAGACTATAACTATTATCAATGAAATAAAGCTGTTATTAATTTTTTCAGGTTTAAAACCTCAAAAATGCTAGTTTACAAAATATGTAAAACAACACAAATACACTTCAGAAATTAATGTCATAATATTCCAATGCAGGAATGAATTATCTTTATTTATGTCAAATTTGGCAAGTATATTTTAAAAAAAAAACTTTTACAAAATTTTGAACTTGGCGCATTTATTTCCAGTAACCCTATAAATAAATAGTCACAGCCAATGGATATTATGTTAGGCAAGACTTAATACCCACCATGGTGCAAAAAATTTAACAAATGTCAGTCCAGAAGCAGTCGCTACATCAAAGGTCTCAGTATTTAGGACTTTAACATCAGGCTAAAAAACAAAGAATAGATATTATGACAACAGGCTATGACCGTATACCAGCAGCAAATTAAAATTGTATTTTAAAAAACAATGGATATCAAATACAATGTACAGGCCAGAAGTCAAAGGCTCCTTACCATATCAGATAAAAAAAAATGGTCAACATAAAAATGTGTTGAATGATCTTCACGTAATCAGGTAATAAAGCCCTGAAACAGAAAGGTACTAATCTCTTCATCATTACCTCTGGATCATTTGCTTTTGGATCAGTATCTGGCACTTTTTCCTCAGTTCCTTGTTTATTTTCAACCTCCTTGGATTTCATAGTTGACACATAGTGCTTCAAATCTTCATGTTCTCTGGAGCTTTGGTATTTTTCAACCTGAATAAAACCCAGCAGACTGATAACATGAATTTCAGAATAATAGCTTTAAGTTATAGGATGTAAAGCAATTGAACAACAGTCACACAAACCTAACCAACTGTCTAAACATTTGCTTGATTTTCATATGGGAATGTCAATTCTTTTTTTTAATATTTAGAATCAACATCTTAAATATGTAGTACTTATTCCACCTTTAACAAAAAAAAAATTGTAGGTAATTTAAAACACTTTGCAAATAAGGTAAGAGGGGTGTTTGTTTACAGAACAGAAAATGGGCTGTATATCAGGTCACAGAATTAGCATAGCTTAATCAACTTATAATGGGATAGAGAGACTGTTTCAGTTCAATTCTACTATTACTTTTAACTCCAAGTTAAACATTTTGCCAACTCAGCAAGTGGGAATAATTCTTTCTCAAGATAAAATAACTGCATCATTCCCATGTGCTTAGTATTAGTCTCTTACCACTTGTCCATTGGTTAACCAGAGTAAGGTGGGGTAACCTTTAACCCCATTCTGTTCACAGATTGCTCTGTGGGCTGTGCAATCCAACTAAAATATTTTAACAAATAAAAATTTAGTAATTTTCATTAAAAAGATTTTCTAAATACTGAAATTGAAATCACACATCTTTAATACAAGCTCATCCCATTAGATTTTCAGTCTGAAAGATTTAAGTCCTCTTACATAAAGTGAATTCTATAGCTATATTCACATTTTGTGAAATTTTTGTGATCTTTTTTTTTAATGGATGCTAGAATTGCATGAAAGCAACTTCTGTATTTAAACGAAATTATTAAGCTCTCAAATTTAGAAGCACCCTACACTACCTTTGAAATGGTGACTGATTCATCATGTTCAAATGTTCCAGCAAGTTTTTCCCATGTTGGTGCCAATCGTTGACAATGGCCACACCAAGGTGCATAGAACTTAACGAAATGATGTCCAAATTTTACGGTTTCTTGGAATGTATCACCTGTAAGCTCAACAAGACTTTTCTTTGGTTCTGGTGGTTGAGGATCAGCTGCTGCATCCTGGAACATAAAATTTTGAGTTAAGAAGTTAATTTTGATAAATCAGGATTACACAATACAGGTGTCAAACCTCTCAAAAAAGGTGGCATATTTCTGTTGTAGCCTTATGTCCCATAAGGGATGAAGAGGACTAAGAAAAGAAATTAGTGAAAAAGAATTTGTAAAACATAACAGTAATTTAATTCTGATTATTTTCTAACAGGTAATTTAAGCAATGTGTTAGTTTGTGCTGACCTCTGGTGGATTTAGCTGCTCCTTAATGAAACCTTCCAGAGATTCAGTGTCACGTCTGCCTTTGAACTTTATACCAGTCTCAGCATTCTGTTGAAAGAATTTCAATCTACAAAACATAATATTTTATGAAAATAATATTAATTATGTTTTCTAACATACTGTTCTTAGTAGGAAGCTTAATCACATGTGGTGATATAAACAGAATGCAAAAACTAATTTAAATTTGATTCTCAGAAAGTGAGGGCAAACAGTTAGAGATTAATTACACAGGTGTTAATACACATATTTTATTTAATTACATAGAAATTCCCCCAAAATATAAAAATAGTGTCACACTTTCCATATAAGTAGCTGCATCATAATAATTTATACAATATAAGGTAAGAATGGAGTCTTCAATACTTTTTGCATCATCACACCATGTTCTTTATATAAGCATTTTTGTATGTATTCAGCATAGTTCACTGTCAGTGTAATTTTTGCCTAATATAATGTAACCACTGAGTTCGGTGAATGAACAAGAACAAAAAGGTAGTCAAAATACCATGACATTTAACACTTAACACTTAAACAGTACAGATATAAATGGGAGTAACAGCTGGAGTGAATACTTGTCACAGCTTTATGATGTTAGTTGTGGCTTACTAGAAAAGCGGACATTGCCATAAAATTGTGATCACTACTTACGTTGGATATCCTGTGACCTCATGCTTTGAACATAACGCAGTTTGAGCAGTACAATCAACCTAAAAATATAAAAGTAAATAAAGTATCATCGCCTATAGTTCCAAAAAAATTACAGCATTCATGATCAAGAACAATTTGTAAAGTTAATATATGTTATGCCTTCATACAATGATGCCCTTGAGGAATATCACTTTCTCCACCAGAGGTCTCTAGTTACAACCCTTTTATCACCATGGACCAAGTGGTTAATTACTGTTGCTGTAGTATTATTTTATGCACTCTGTAAGGACCAGTGATATATACTGCCACCTATTGACAAAGTTTCTAAAGTACATCACAATGCAAAGATGAACTAGTTCGGAACATATGTCACTTTTATAAAAAAAAAAAAAAATCTACTCCACTGTAAATGACAAAGAATTTGTAAACTGTAACAATAATTTAATTATGTTTGTAATCATGTGTCCATAAATAAAGTATTAAAACCCACTTTCAAGATACCTTTTATTAACAATCAATACAATGTGACACCCTCATCACAAAGCTGTGACAAGTAATCACTCCAGCTGTTACTCCCATTCAGGCACCCTTATGCTGAATTATTTGTAACAATTGTTAATTAACAGAAACTAATATGCAAAAACTAATAAAAATCAATGTGATTACCATTGAACTAAAATGTCAATTCCTTTGTAAGTTTCAAATGTGGTACTTTATCCACATCACACATGTGCAAAATGGACACTTTTAGTGGCCATATTTCTAAAATTAATAATACATTTGTGTCAAGGAGTGCAACAGGGGGATACAATAACGTATATATTGAAATGAACCTGGGCAGCATATAAAAGTGAACTGAAATTATTTTGCACAAAGTGGATTTTTTTTTCCCATACTAAAAATAGATTGTTTCCCCTCAGTATGTAGTTGGAATGGCTATCAAATAGAGCAGAAAAGGTTTACTCATGACTCCAATGAGGAAATGCCAAAAACTTTCAAGTCACGAATATATGAAGAGGCATGAATTCAGCTTTAGATTTAGAACAATGTCTTTCATGTGTTGTATTTTTTCATGTAAAATGAGATTTGAATGGATGTTGGGGATTTTAAGTATGAATGTTTGCATCATTCTGTTGTGGTATGTTGGTCACAAGCACATCTACCTATTTTTAACAATGTTGTCTTTAATACAGTATTTCATCCTGCTGATACTAAAATCATTTTTACTTACTTTAGCTATTTTCACAGGAGAATCTTGAAGCTCGTTATATTTCCCAGCTAGCTCATCCCAAGTTGGTGCCAAACGCTTACAATGGCCACACCTATGGAAATAGTTGAAAATTATATATCAGATTTTAGAAAATTTATTTAGGTAACTAATACATGAGCAGGACTAATGAACATGTACAAGAGTTATACAGATTGCATAATAGTTTATTTTGTCTTATTTATACTGACTATTTGCTTTATAAGTTGTATACAAGTGTTAACTAAAAAGTAAAACATAATGTATAAAGTAAAATCCATGCAATTACTTGTTTATCGCAAATTTAAATAAATTATAATAATAATTTTTTAATATTTTATATTTTTTCCCTGGTAATTGACATTGAGTGTATATATAGTGACCTCATGGGAATCAAAAAGATGGCATTTTTAATAGTATTCAAATTATTTACTGCATCTACTAGATAGTTTAATATCTGGTTTTAGCAATTACGGTTTTAGTAAAAAAAAGGTTGAATTGTTAGTAAATGGAAATTAGCAAAAAGTGTGCGATCAAACATAAAAAAGCATTTAAATTAGTTAAATTAGGAACAGATTTTATACTGTACCGGTATCATTTCCTGATTTTGCATATTAATGTAAACAATTGGAAAGTTGTGCTAGCTAAATGCGATTCAGCTCTATTTTATTGCCATAATATTTATTATCTCAAAAAAAAAGGACTTGGGTTGGGAACTCCCCCTGTAAGTACGTACGTTGTATATACCACATTGTCCACAAGCAATCATAAATAAACTCAGAATCATGCAGAGAGAACAGTTATAACCTGGGGATTATTATATTAACTATATAAATTACAAGTTAACCCCTACTCTTAGTTATAATATTCTCAGGCTATAACCTAAGTTACATATAACAGTGTTTAATGACATAGTTATTATTTATATTGCCTTATTCAATCGCAGCTAACACTTTCTAGTAATCTCTTATAAGACATATTATAAGTACTTGTCAACTTGATTTTAATACTTACCAAGGGGCATAAAACATCACAAAATGTGGCGCACTGGCAATTTCATCAGTAAACGTTTCCTCGGTGTAGCTTATTGCATTTTCTCCATGGTCATCGTTATCAGCATAGACAGCAACAACAAGCAACACGAACAAAACTTGGCCGATCATCCTTCCAACAAAGCCGAAGACAATATAAAGTCCTTACATCAACCGGTTCCGTTCCTCAATGCTGACGTCTACACGTGAAAGGCTGTCAGTTAGGCGAATATCCTGAAGCAATCTGTAACAGCTCAAAAATGGTCTTAAAGGTAATTAATAATTAAAGACTTCAACATTTTCAAATGTGTTTACGATAAATTATCAGTAGTGCAATAATTTTGATGTAGAAAAAATAGCTGAAGTTAGTAAATCGCAATTTAAGACCGAAGAGTTCGGCTATACATTTCGGATCTTTCCGGGAAATATCGACAATTTTCGCAAAACTATTTCCTTTTCCTCCATATTCGTTTTGGAAGTACACCGTTCTCTTTTGGAGCTAAGGCCAATCCGGCGACGTGTACTGTTTATATTAAACATCCAATCGTTTAAGAGACAAAAACAATAAATATGGCATCAGTAGATGAATTGGCTTGCACATACAGTGCCCTTATTTTAGCCGATGACGACGTACCAATCACAGTAAGTGTCCATGTTTCGTATTGCAATGTGTGGCGAAATGTTGCTGCATGTACTTTAATTTAAAGCTGATATATCTTCTTCTGTGTTATAGGCTGATAAACTGCAAACTATTCTCAAGGCTGCAGGAGTGACGGTAGAACCCTTCTGGCCAGGTTAGTCAGACTTGTTCCGCCAGTAATAATTTCTTATAATAATTAATATAATATATATATTAATAGCTCGGACTTGGAGGCTGCCAATTGGCTGTTTGGGTCCGGGAAAGTCGAAGATAAGTGTAAAGAAAGTATGTGCCTCAAAATAAATTTGATACACGGAAACATTGTTGATTATCAAATCTTGGACATGTGTAGTCCAGCATGCACAACTCTTTATACAGTACTAGTCAGACTTAATACTATGTCAGTATGGACAGTCGACAGCTTGTCCTTAATAGGGGTTAGGCTTAGGAGTCAAATGGGCCGAAGTTGGGAAACACCTACTTTCTTTATTAATTAAATGAATTCCAACCAAATTGTTGCTTCTGTCTGTTCCTTGACTTCCGCTTCTTATACCGCCGTATATAGATAACATAAAAGATTCCACAGCATATCAGCATAAAATCCAAAATGCAATCTTCATGATCTGTCAATCCATTACATGTATGTATATGCTAATGCGCATGTGTGAAGACTAGTCAAACTTCGGCCCATTTGAGATGGGAGCTGTAGGCTGTACATAGTAGGAGTCGTGCATGCACGACTAGAACATGTACTGTAGCAGCTCTTTTGTAAATACACTAAAGTATTAACGTTATTACTAAAATTTAAATGTGTTCACTCCCAGTGCAGACCTGGGGTTTACAATAAAACCCCACTAAAAATAAATGTATTTACAGGATTATTTGCCAAGGCCTTGTCATCTGTCAATGTGAAGGAACTAATCACTAACATTAGTTCTGGTGTCGGAGCAGCTCCTGCTGGAGGTGCTGCCCCTGCTGCTGCTGCTGATGGCGGCGATGGGGGTAAGTAGATGCAATAGAAATAATTTAATTTCAGTGGTGCAACTTTCCTAATACAGTGGATGTTCAGATTCAGTTGATGAGTTTTATATTTCACAAAAAACTTGCAGTAACAAAAACATAAAGATTGTATAATTTGTCAACTACTTTATTGATCAAAGAAAATGTACTGAATTGCCCTGCATACCATCAACTTCCTATTTGGCATACTAGTAACAAAAAGTGTTAGATGATTTTGTAATAATTAACATTAAAATTGCCTCGGTACTGGATTTCGACCCTAAGATTTAGTTTTACCTGCTTTGTTAATTTATAAAAAGATGGTTCCGAGTACCAGAACTGTATATTAATTGTAACAGAATTGCAAAAGGGAGTACACAAGTATTTCCAACTAGCATTTGTAATTGCAGTTTCTCACTTTCGTAATTTGGAAGATACACAAGCTATATCACTTCATACAATGTGAAATATTTTGTGCATAAAACGTGTCTTTCCACTATAAATTTGTAAACTGGTTCTTACTTTGTCAGCAAACAGATGTAATTACTTTTTGAAGGAACACTGATATTTGCACTGCATTAAATTGTAGACTAACTATCAAATCTCACTTTTTCTCACAATATCCCTTAGTAGACATGACTTGAAAAGGTTACGTTGCCTTGTTAACTATATCTGTTTCGCCTCCCATCTCTATGCCATCCAATAATTGTAACCTTTGATAACCAACCATACATGTTTTGACTACTATGTATGCATTATATTTTCTCAGGCAAGAAAGAAGAAGAAAAGAAGAAGGAAGAATCTGAAGAAGAATCAGATGATGATATGGGCTTCGGTAAGTTTTGTATCAACGTCTTAATAAATTTAATTAGGGCTGTTCCGCTTTCAATTGTACGGGGGGGGGGACGGCAGTTGAGTAGAAATATTACGGGTGGTGGGTATCGTACTTAAATACATATTATAGGTGGTGGGGTGGGAAAATAAATCCATTTGACGGATGGTTGATATAAAGTTCAGGTCATCCTAATTATATACATGGGTGATCTTACTTACCCTACGATTATTTTGTGCTCTTAATAAATGAAATGGATTGTCATCTAAACTATTTTAAAACTCAAATCACTCAGAGAATATACAAAGATAGTTGCCGAAATTCCCGGCATCAAATCCCCATGTTATTGGAAAATATGAAATGACGTCATTAATGGGCATGCGCAGACAGATGCGTGTCTGCTGCATATCCTGCTTTTGGTGCACTTGGGAAATTAAAAAAAAAAATTCTGAGTAGTGGTGTCCATTTTAATTTTAAATTCTGGGTGGTAGGTCTGAATAAAAAGTGCCTTCCGCCCCTCCCGTACAATTAAAAGCGGTACAGCCCTTATGGGTAAATTGTATTGAGTTAAAATGTAGACAACTGGTTTTAATAAGGGCTGTTGCATTAAAAATTGTAAAGGGGGAGGACCTAAAAATACTTATAATTGGGGGGTTATGCATAGTTCAAATTACATGAGGTGTGATTAGAAAAAGTTCTAGTATTAGCAAGATAACTTTCATTATGAGGAAAGGGGGCAAAATACTAGGGTTGGTCTGTCTTCCTGTTTTCATATAGTTTGAATCAGTTGCTCCAAATTACTTTAGACTGGATTTATAAACAGGTTTTTAGTGCTATATTTGAATATTTGTAAATGTTCTCTTTTCCTATTAACAAAATAAATTCATTAAATGTCACACTGCATTTTATTAAATGTTTGTGGAGATGAGCATTTCAGAGCGAGAAATCAAATGTGATTCCAAGTCATTCTTTGAAATTGTTTTCAATTATTTTCTTTTTAGGTCTATTTGATTAATCTGAAGACTCGGACAAGAACTGAAAAAATAAAATAAAAAAGCATTTGCTATTTTACTGTACTGTGAAAATTTGAAGGCAATTAAACAACATGCTTGTTTACATTATATGTAGTTTGGTTTCATCCCAAATTCTGATTAGATGCAGGGTGTACATACTCCGGGAGGATTACTTCATTTTCATATATATATATGTATATACACACACACACACGGTATGCTAGATTGGGATCTGAAACCAACTGAAATCCTCTATACCAGAAATTTTTTTTTTTCGGGACATTCTCTATACTAAAATGTTCCTGTTTTTTTGGGCATAGTCTACACCAACCATGAAATTATTTTTTTTGGGACATCCTGTATTCTGGAAAGTGGGGTGGAAAGCTTAGTATTAAATAAGTTGTTTTTCCAATATTTTTCATACAGCGTTATTCACAGACTTCCTCTGTGCCACACAAGAACAAGCCTCATCCTTTATACATGAAAAATGGACCTACTCCAGCTTAGCATTAATATTAAGTGATCCCTTGGGTACGTATAAATATAAAAGTAAGCATCAAAAGTATATAGTACAAGCTTATTTCCAAAACCAACTAGAACACCATTTCTCCACCAGATGTCGCCATCACCAATGAAAGTATAGAGCTCAATCTGGAAGCTTCACAGAAGGGGGTGGGATTATGTACAATGCAGGGAATAGTTTATCATTTCAGTAATTATTAATACTGCAAACAGTTGAAATGATGTTTACTTTTAAAACCAGACATTAAAAATATAGATGTAACATCGCATCAGTGTTTGCATTGAATTTGACCCCATGATTTGTTACATTATAAATAGCTAAATCAAGGTTATAGTACCATGGGTCCTACTTCTTTACAACATAGTGAGATTTTAAGTCACTGTTGGACTTTGATAGCATCCCTACAGTTTTCTTGGTATGTTTGACATAGGCCATCACCTTTATAAGTGGTAAAAAAATTACAGATCCATTACTATTGTTCACTGTTCCCACAGGTTTAAAACAAGGACCACTATCCATTTGCAACTGATTGTTCTAGTGTAACTGCGTAATTTGTAAGTTAAGTTGTTCAATCGTCCCTGCTGCCATCATAAACATGCTCTGTGCATCTTCAATTATCAAATTGCCTTTGCAATTCAGCTGTGTTTGAGGATAGTAAGCACTTAAAAGCAAACTTAATTCTTCTGTTTTGATTTCTTATCTGTCGTGGCGGTATGAATTCGTTTCATTTGAATGTCGGTATACCGAAAAATCTGTATTATTGCTCGTAAATGTTGCTCATTGCCTTTGTCATCAGTTAAATAATGAAACATGGCATCTTTCAGGAAAGGTAATACCACTTCGGCATCAGTTTCTGGTTTAGGTGTAGTATGATACAGCTCATCACGCTTAATATTCTGCCATTTCTCAAGTTCACTTTCTGTGACAACCAGTTTCTCAATAAGTTCTTTAATAGTAACACTTTGTGGATTTGCTCGTGCAAGCCTCTCAATCTATAAAATAAATTTGAAATGATAGGCATGATGCCTTATGATAGCAAACGTATTTGTTACGCAAGTATAAACATTTCCATCAACTATGTGTAAGAGAGTGGATGCTAGCTGGGGCGGTCCCAGGATTTTAGGTTGGTGGGGTTCAGATTTCATGAAATTACAGTTGACTGTTATTCTTCATATTTGCCAATTAATAGTATTTAAAATAGCTTTTCGTTAATTTAGAGTTTCGGTACAATCTCTTGACCCCCAAGACCGAGAACTTCCACTCATTTTAAATCCATGTATTGTTTCAACTTGACAAAGGTATAATGACAAGTACAGTGTTTACCTCCTCTCTCCTTTCAAATAGTGCTGCTTTCTTTCCCCTGGTGTACATTTCTAAATATAATTGTTGGTGCTGCCTTTCTTTAGTCTCAATTTGGTCCTGCAAAAAAAATAAAAAACAAGAATGGAGTTGTTCAAGTGCAAGTATAGTGTTTTAGGTATGATGATAATGATAATCATATTGGAAGTCAGTTACAGTTTGAACCGGATTGTTATATAATAAATATGTATCTCAATATTTTTACAATGTAACAAATGGATTGTGGATCAAAACAATGTTGTTACTCTTTCATGCAGACATGCACTTTCTTATACTTCAGTACAGGGATGATGGCAACTTTTTGACGCAATAATGACAGCTGAACTCTAATATATTGAGGAAAAAACATTATCACCTGTAATGTCTGGACCTCACTTTTCAGTGATTGTATGGTTTGAGCTGCCTCTTCCAAATATTTTGCTGTTTCTTGTTGCTGTAACTTTAAATCATTCACCTCACTTGTGAGGCCTTCAATTTGGATGACTTTTTCTTCAATTTCATTTTTGTGCTGTTCATCTTTCTTTCGTTCAATATCTCTACACCAGGTGTCCTTCTGTTCAAGACCTTTTTGAGTTTCTTTGAGTTGGAATTTCAATTCTCTTACTTCTTGATCTTTACGTTGAAGTGGCGTAGCATAATCGTTCACAGAATGTGCATATTCTTCGCAGATGTTATGTTTCAGTTCAAAACGTTTTTTACTTGCAATATTTTCCCGAATGGTTGGTATATTTGAAAATTTTAACTCTTGAGTACTAACAGATGATGACCTTCTCATAGTTTTATCTTTACAACACATTTTATTAGTACTCTCTGATGTTTCAAGGCTCTCCATCTTCTTTGGTGTTTTTTTTCTGGGTAATTTTGTCGCTTGAATTGAAAGTTGAATTTCATCTTCACTGAATGATTTGACGGAACTGTGGTCTGTACCTCCTGTATCTATACTTTCCAAGCTGTCTGAACTGTTATTCATGATTGTTTAGTAGCAAATAGCTAGAAAAAGAATCTTTATTAAACATATTATATTTAATAAAATTATGCTTCAGAAAGCATTATTATTATACCTATTTTGAAATAACAGCACACCAATTATATTTAATAATTACTGTTTATTACATCACCACAGTAAGAAAGAATGCAAGTATAAAAAGTGAACAGGAAATTAATATTACAAATATCCCCTATCAATTCAAAATGATACCGCCTAAAGTATATTCCACATGTAATCTTATGAAAAATATTCCAGTAGCATTACAAAATTTATCCATTTTATTTTTAAGAGCCCGTAAATGTAGTGTCCATGAATTTTGCACCTTTTAAAATATTGCAAACACTAGTTCTGTACTAAAGAAGTCACTAAATCTCACATTTAAAAAAAATATGAAAATATTCTCAAAATTGCACAAAACTTATTACCTGCTTCTCAGTCCGTCTCGAATGTTGAATTGCTTTGAATGCACGTAGACATTTGAAAACATCTGTTGAAATCAATAGTGTAGAGGCAAATAGTGAAGTTTAATTCAAAAAAAATGTGTTGAAATAAAGCAATATTAATTGATTTCTCAAATATACGTAGCAGCTGGATTCTTCGCAAGATTATAAAGAATGAACCTGCCTTGATTTTGTAATCAGTTTAAGCTTTAAATTTTTTAAATTACTATTTCCTTTATTAAAACAAAGAAGATCACGCAAAAAAGTCGTTGCATCATTAGTTAAAACTGGTCTCTTGTAAAGTAATAATGGAGATTTAATTTACATCAAATTATTGATTTATTTTCTCAATATGCATCAGATTAGGAAACACAAATCTAATTAAACAGCCACATATGCTTATCTGTACAATACAATAGACTATTTGCATGCACCTGAGGGCGCCACCATCGAACCCTTTTCGATCCCAGCATCCTTCAATGACTACAATTAATTGCTGTTTTGAAAACTTGACTTTAGAAATGCACTAAACAGTGTAATTTAGTAAAAGTAATAACATATTTTAAATAAATAATTGTTTATGTACTCAACTGCTATTTATAAAATACAAAGGGAGGGCATTTCTTAGACAGATATAAATAAGAAGTATTTTAGTTTTGGTCCAGTATGCGAAGAAAGTGGAGAATCATGTAGCATTGTGTGAATGAACTGTTGAACTGTGTGACCCCACGGTAACATGCTAGGAAGATTTAGGTCCCCAATTGGTGGCTCCACCAACTTCATGCAAGTGGTCTATTGATGACAAACACACTGCTACAAGCACGAAGCCCTATTATGACACCTAAGTGCTTATTAATATCTCAAACTTCTTGTTATATTTTAGCTTGCAATAACTAGGATGAGACATATTGCAATTTCTATAGATTATATTATATTACAGTTACACATGCAGAGTGCCATAAACCTAATTACATACATCTGAGTTATATTTTGCAATATAATAACAAATTAGCTTAAATATGTCAAAGCAAAATCAAAAACAAAATAATGTTGATTGTTCTAAAATTAGAAATACATGAGACTATTATACCTAAGTTATAATAGTCCCAGAAAGTATCAATGAAAAAAGAAAAATACATAACATTTATTATTTTTCTTGAGCACACTTACACTCAGTGGAAGTTCTGTTCATACCTCAAGTTTGACATAAGTAAACTGAATTCAAACTATTTTGTACCTGAGACAATTTCAAGATTTTTGGAAGGTTGGATACTATTTTAGGAGAAGTGTAGAAAATGGTAATTTGTGCAGTAATGACAATTCCATTATAGAACCAGATAACTAATTATTTGACTAGCTCAGCTAATAACCTAGCTATACAAATGATATCATTAACAATAATCCATTACAATCCAACATTTTCAATGTTAAAAACACAATTATTTGGTATTATGGAACATCATAATTATTCTGTACATGAATATCATCTTATTAATTAATATTGTTACAGTAATTAAAATTACATCATAAAAAAATAAATGAGCAAAGATAATTTTCCAAAAATACATATTAAATATAGATATAAATAACACAGCCATGGACAATTATTTGAATATGTTAAAACATACAACACCGTACTCCATACTCATAGAGAAAAATGTTCACCTTCTGGTTCAAGAATGCTTCTTTTATACAGTAAATCAGGTTACATCAGATTTCACCACAAGCATTTAACGTGGGATTTAATATTCTTCTTGAATAAATAACATATATGAAAATATAAACATAAAGCATACTATCAAAAATTTACAAAATCCAGCTATAAATCAAAGACAAAGATCTTTTTGAACTGTACACAATTTTATGCACTTTACAATTATATTTGTAATTACCTATTTCCATACAGGTTTCATGGGTGTGCTAGATCTAGTTGCTGACCCAGGTCTTGTTCGGCTGCCAGCAGCACTATTTGGTCGCATGCCCAGTCGGCCTGGTGTAATACTTTGTCTACCAGAAGGAGGTCGAACGCTACTCAGAGATTCATGTTTGACTTTTCTATAATCTGTAGCATCATAAACAAACGGTTTTGGTTTTCTTTCCTTTTTGTTCCAAGGAGCGTCAAAGTCAGGTTCTTCTACTGGAGCACCAAATAATGAGTCATCACAGAAAGTGTCTTTATGTTTCACTAAGCGATACTTGTTCCGAGTTCTTGACGTGTTTGTTCTATTTGGTGTTTCCGTACGACCAGGGGAATTTGTGTGTTTTATTGTACTAGAATCTGGACTCCAAAGCAAAGGTTTTGTTTTAGAAGACTTTTTTTCATGATCATCCCATGGAGGGTCAAAATGAGTGTCATTAGATTGTTTGTGATGAGATCCAAATAAGGTTTCATCTACTTGTGAGGAAGAAGCTATGGGTTGGTAAGTGTTAGATTTCATAGCACTGCTTCTTGGTCTCCCTAAAACAGACACAGGACGAGAGCCAGTCAGCGTAAAATCATCACTTCCTGTTCTAGAACTACTCCTAGTAGTCATTTTGGAGTGTAGTGTGTCGCAGAAGTACTAAACAGACATGAAAAAGCCATGGATTGTGCTTTTATATTCCTAATGTGTCTCTGAAAAGAAATAATATTACCGTTATGGATGGATCAGTGTGTAACTAGTATTCGTTTCATAATGGATAAAGAATCAAACTTTTTAATATTTAATATAATTTTTTGGAAAAATGAAAAGTTTTACAAAACATCTATTTTAGGTGAAACAATTGTAATGCGTATTTTTCACGAATTTTATGAAAAAGTGGCAAGAGTCTAAGCTTTGCCCAGGGAGGTTACTTAAATATTCGCAGACGGGGTGCCGTCCTTATGCATTAGGTTTTTAGCCTATTTGATAGCTTAAGTATCGGTAAATTTTAATTAAATTTATAAAATGAAGTTCAAGTGTCACATTTTTCACCTGGGGGAGGCATTTCACAATGTTTTGAGTAGGGGTGTGAGGTACAGGCTCAAAAACCAGATCCTCTCAACTATTTTTCCTTGCCAAAAAAATCTGATTGCTAATTTTATATATAATGGAAACCAGTTTATTATAGTCAAAAACTAGATCAACTTAATGTACTTATTCAAAAAAACTGGATCCACTCTCCCAATTTGCAGATCAAAAAACAGATCCTCTCAGCTAATTTGATCAAAAAACTGCAAAAATCTAGCTATTTACTCATAATTAAGAATAGCGAACTATATATAATTATGGCATCTATTAAAGTGGCACTAAAGTTTCGACGTATACTGTAGTACCTATACCTATGCAGTGTTAGATCTAATTAATTAAGAAAAATGGTAGTGCAAGTGTACCATATTTTTCAGTGTCTCATGTTTTGAAGTGGGGGGCCTCCCCCCGTATATCTAT
>JAOXYB010038384.1:0-13415 GCA_028565635.1 Phoronis ovalis | reverse complement strand
AGATTATAATGCATGATGTATTATATTCTTTTCTAATGTAAAAAAACAATAATGTTAAAAAAATATCCTACACATTGTCGGATGGGCATTAGACATGACAAATGTCTTGTTAAAATTTAAGGGTCAGATCAAAATCAGTAAAATGATGACCTTTAAGGTTTGAAATTTCATAAGTTTTAAACGAAGCCAAATTTTTAAAATTTGTGACGCTATTATAAAGATAATTTTTGCCAAGTTTTAGCTTGGCAGCGACTTAAATTTTCTGTAATTTTGTACTTATATTTTGTTGTTTTATTTTATATGTGTGGAACAAAAGCATGGAAGTAATTTGAAAATTTTATGGCAACAAATTGTGCAACTTTGAAGAAAGTTTTTTGCGCAATAATGATCAATAATGTTTAATTCCAAAAATGGCTGCCGGCACCAAAATATGATAACTCATGAGACTATAGTTTTTGGGTGAAATTGTTAAGCTATGGGCACAACCCGGAGGGGGCAATCAAATCAAATGTGGGTACTCATGCTCGTTAATAAAAACGCGTGAAAAGGGTGCCTTTTTGGAGCGTTTAGGATAGCAAAATCGGCAATTTTGGGCCAAAAAGGGTATAGTTATAAACCTTGGTCTTGCTTAGAGTAAATTTTTCATGAAGAGTCTCTCTTAGGGTTCAATTCACGGCATGGTTTTGCTTAGGAAAGTGTTTGTAGTGATCTTGTAAAGGGTACTGTTTTGAAAGGTAGTCTTGCAAATGCTCCTTGCTCCCACTTAAGAGTCTGTTCGGTTTAAATAGGCAAGTAAAAAAAAAGGTCTTTGGAAAAAATAAGCTTTTATTTTTTCTATTTCTGCTCTTGCAAAGGGTACCAATTTCGACCTTGGTCTTGCTTAGGGTGTTTTTGGACATCCTAAACCACTTGTTTAGAGGTTTTTTTTAGGCCATTTACGAGCATGATTACTCACATTTTACTTAAGTGGCCCCCCTAACTTTACTTCTTATATGGTTAATTTAAATTATCGATAAGCTAGAAAAAGTGCACATAAGTGATTTGAAAACAGTTTAATATAAACTACAAAATTTGTGAAACAGGTTTTGTATTTATTGGTAAGATGTCTGCGCTCGGCAGACTAACGGACGGATTTTAATTGTAGGTATGTAGGTACGTAAGAGCTCACTAATAAAATTCTGTATGCTTTCAAAATTATCAAAAAAACATGTGTGTTTGTGCATCAGTGTCTTAATTAAATGGCCTATATATAATTGTCCAGATGAAACATAATTGCCTGTCCACAATGTTCACACAAGAGGTAGCTTAAACTATCGGCTCATATATAATGCGGATTATGCTTTAATGTTTAATTGTTATTTTAACTTTAAAATAGTCACAATTTATATGAACTTTTATATTGCTTAGGCTACTATATTCCTCGCAGACGACTGAAGAGAAAAAGCTTAACATGATGTCTATTGGATGCGTCATGAGGAAAGCATGTTTAATAAAGCATGTTTAATCCAATACCTGCTGCTACTAAAAAAATGTGCAATACAACAGTTAAAGGATTAGTTTCTATTTTTTCCCATCAATTTAGGCAGAATATGGTATCTGCTTGGTGTTATATAATATAAGGGACCCATTAGCTAACATTAGCATGGGGCAGTTCGCACCACTAACCACGACATGTCAGATGTGTGATTGGAGCAGAGTAACATTTGGGTGACTGCAGTTATTGTGCTGACTATTGTAAACAATATTAGTACACATTATACAATGAACCCATTTCATTACTCTGAAATATGGCAGGTTAGCAGAAATATTATATTAGCTGCACATGCTTGCTTATAATATCAAATAAGAGTCATCATATCAAACATTATCTAAAACGATATTTTTTCATAGTTGGTGGTGAGCGGGGTTGCGAGTATGGGCGCTTACGCTCGACAATACGATACATTAAAACATACAGCATTTAACCCATTTACCGTTGAAACACAGACAAAAGTAAAATGCCTGCTAATTAATGCACGATCTTGTTGACAGTTTTACAGCAAAACAGCTTCCGCATAAAGATATGTTAACAATGTAGCTCCATGTATATACAGACTGTTTTATGTTGTTTTAATCATTTATGTTTTAATATTTTCTGAGTTAACCAATTAAATAAATAATTAATAATAATAATGTATTGTTAAAGGCCACAAGTCCAAAGAATATTTTACACAGATATTTATAATATGTGAGCATTGTCAATTTACATGTTTGCATGTCTATTAAATATAAAAAATATGCATATATGATGTTCTGTTTCCAAAGCATTTGACACATTTTATACATCCTTTACGTAATCTTTTTTCTGTAGGTATTCCCACCTGTCTCCCAACTTGAAGTTCTAATTTATGGTTGCTATACATCTACATTTTGCCATGGCAATTCTAAAACATTTAGGTTTTATACATAATAAATACACTAATTTGGTTCGTCTTACTCGTTGGTAAAACTTTAGATAACATAAAATTGGACTCATTTCATGAGTTTAATTTGGCAATTTTTCATTTTTAAAAAATGTCCCAGTTTCATGTATCCAGGTGTGCAGAACCATGCTTTCATTGATATGTCAAATAATTCTTATTAATATTAATTTAACTATCCAAAAGTGTAAGTTGAGCCGAGCGGTACTAGCCACCGTAATAGATGTTTATAAGTTTATTCTTGTAGACGCTTTATAATCGAGATGCTGATATAAATGAGAACTGTTTTTATCTCGATAACTGTGATAACTTGGTAAGTAGCATGTCAAATGCATTACTGCAAACTTATTGATCTTCACGTAGTCCCTGCACCCGAAATCTATTTTGCAGAAAGTGAGAATAATGTCATTAAAAATACTGAAGAACTAGATGTTATTTTTGCGTTTGAAAAGCGAATATTGTCATGTGCAATTATTAGATTTCTTTCGGGGTTTTTTTCATTTCATGTTTTCCGAAAAGTTGTTATATTTCGATTATTACAAAAACGTACATAAAATCAGCATGATTCGGGGCGTTTACGCACATCGTCACATAATTGCGTAACATATGCAACTGGACCTGCCCAACTAAATCCAATAAATGCTTTCAATGTTTGAGATCCACAAATGTCAATTGGCTTCATAAGAAGAATTTCTATATCTTTGCCGTCTTTAGAGTATATCACTGTTGTTCGATCTTTAAACCTGCACTCTACTTCCTGGCACTTACTTCTCATTTCAGAAGTTGGCTTAACATTGTTTCTAATGACATATTTACCTAAAGGGTAAATCTCTGGCCTGTGTAATATACTAGCAATTCCGTTATCCTTGCCTAGGAAAAATTCGCACGGAATTGATAAATTAGTATTAAACTGACTTTGTCCGTTGCCTTGTTGCTTATGTGATTTTGCAATATCCATATGTTTTCTGAACTGATCTCCTAAATAGCTTGTGTATTCGTTTAATATTTTAAACGTTGCGTCATCTGTCCAGGATTTTGACCAATTTATCATGATCCAAATGAGATAACATGGCTTCCGGTAATAATCTGATTTCGTGGAAATTAGGTTCCTGACGTAAGACTCTATATTTTTCTCAGAACATTGATCATCCGTTTGTAACAGAGGATCATCCGTTCTGTTTTTCTGTCGATTGAACATGTAAATAGCCAACTTGATATATAACAACTTTAACTTATCCACTTCGGTTTGGTTTGCAATCTTACATAAGCGACTATGTACCTTTTGCAGCTGCGATAACTCACCACCTTCTCGGGCTTCTTCTAGTAACTTGAAAATTGCCTTAAACCCATGAGCTTTGTAATGTGTTTCTGCTACTCTTCTATGCCATTCATCTTCTTCAAGTAATCTTGGACAATGAGCTTCACTAATAAGAAAATATTTACAGTATTTAGAGCACGACAAAGTGATCTTATTGTTAATATTTATACCCATATAGTCCTGCTCATCTGTGTGTTTACATAAGCATTCTAGTGAGATGGGCACCCGTTCTCTTACATTCTTGACCCAGTCCCTTATCTCTGGCCACTGTTCATCAAGTATCTTCTTATATTGTGCATCATCATCTTCGTAGAAGTAGTCATGAAATGTCTTGTCACCCTTTGTGTGAATTTTGATTACATTAGAAATTATGCATATTAATTCAAAAACGGTATCTAATTCGTTAAGGTATATTTCGTGATCATGCCATTTTTCCTTTTTGTTTATACATTGTGCTTCTTTGAACTGCATCTGAGCTTTGTCATAAAGTTCAAATATATGACGTGTTTTGTTTATAGTATTAGGATCAGCAGTGTTAATTTCAAGCAAATTGCCTTCTTGATAGCTTGGTTTTAAATTGTCTGAAAAGGATTTTATGTTTTCAGTCATTTCGCTCTGAAAAATCATACCATATGAATTGTGAAATATAGACTTTACAGATGAAAGTTTAATAGCTTTCTCAATGTATTGCTTGGCTTTCTCAAAGTCTCCAGAGTCTGTGTATAGGCGGCATATATGTTCAGCCAAATATGCATCATTAAATGCTTCAAGTGCCGCGTCAAGTAATTTAATGGCGTTGTTACGCACTGTATGTTCGTTGTTTGAAGTGCTCAGTATATCCATGATAAGTGAGGGATATGGATTATCTGTCACTCTTTTCAACATCACTACTGCTTTGTTATGTAAAGATTCTTCCGTCCATCGTCCTCGTTCATCATTTCTAATTGGCAGAAGTTTCTTACATGCTATAAATTCATAAGCAATATCATATAAAGTGTGTATAGTTTCATAATAAGTGTCATTAACTTCTATTTCACCCTTGAATACCTTCAAAATTATATCAGCTAGTTTCGGATGCCTCAATTTGAAACACTGGGTCTTGGTTATAACAAGCGTTTTTATACTTTCAGTCAAATTATTCTCATACATCTTCGTGCTAAACAAATTTTGACATTGTGATATTTGTAGGTACCTAAAATTATGGGCATACTTTGTCAACAGAGCCATATATTTAATTAATCTTATTTCTTTCTCATTTTTAATATTAAACACTAATCTCCCAACAATGTATTCCAGTTTTGTCAGGTTAAAATTTTCCCTCATGACCAAAAGTGAAATTATTTTCGACTGTTCGAGTATTTGGTTCTTTGCTTCCATGTCTTTTTGAACTTTTACAAACCACCACATTTCTTTGCTGCTTAGTGCATGTTTTAAGACTACGAAAGGGTCAAGTCTTCTTTCGGATATTTCGTATTCTTCGCAGCAGTAAACTATAAGTAAAATGAAGGCTGGTTCCGAATCTCTGCGGATTTCCCTTCTCCGACATTCATCTTCCAGAGCACGTTTCAGTCTGTCTGATTTTAAGTTGTCTACAATTACCAAAACAGGTATCCTCCTCCTGCTAGGGTATTCCTCAGTCTCGCCATATTCGTAAAGATAGTAAAGCTGCTTGGCTGCACAAGTATCTGAATCAGTGTTGTTCAAAGTTGCGCACCTGAAATATACGTGTAAAGATAATTGTATGAAATGGAGAGATTCAACTTTATGCCGGTCACACAAACTCCCGGGGGATCACTTGTACGTGCTAGCGGTGGGAATACATCTACGAACAGCCTCTAAACGAGTAAGCAAGACTGCTGAAAATCATCCCTTTGGCCAGATATGCAGGTTGAATACGATAAAAAAATGAAGGATTCATAATCCGAAGGAAATGTCGCTGGTTAAAAAAAGGTGAAAAAAGCAAGATCGGTAAGAAATAGAAGGAAAAGAATTAAATGTTAAACTGCGTAAATGAATTCTATAGTAAATTGTATACTTCAAGAAACCCCGATATTAATGCACATGAATTTGAAGAATTCTTTGAAAATAAAAATATAACAAAAATGTCTGAAGAATTGAGAAGTAAATATGAAGGCCAGATGACAATAAAAGAATGCAAGGATGCATTAAAAGAATCATCTAAAAAAAATAATAAATAAACGTCGATCCGGATCAGATGTACTGTCCACTGAATTTTACATCAAGTTTTGGGACGAGCTCAATGAATATCTTGTGGACAACTTGAATTATGCTTTCGAAACAGGAAAATTATTAATTCTCACGGAATTCTCACATTAACTCCAAAAAAAGATAAACCAAAACAATATCTTGAAAACTGACGACCCATTTCAATTTTGAATGTTTGCTATAAAAGAGCAAAAGTTCTTGCAATAAGAACAATAAAGTTTTTACACAAGTCATTAGCCCAGACTAAACCGAATATATATGTAGGGGTGTGCGCCAAGGCTGCCGCCTGCCAGGCCCCCTTTTTATGCTCGCGGTAGAACTTTTAGCAATATCCATAAGAAACGATGAAAAAATTAAAGAAATAAAAGTTAACAAAAAAGAAATCAGAATAAGTCAATTTGCAGATGATACCACAATCTTCTTAAAAAATGAACAATCAATCAATGTCTTACTGAATAAAAACTGCTCAGGACTAGAAATGAATAAACAAAAAGTGAAGTAATGTGGCTGGAACAAATAAAGACAACACAAGCAAACCTTTAATTTTAAATGGATACCCGACCCAATCAAAGCCTTAAGTATACATTTTTATATGACGTGCAACAGTGGAACTCTCTTGACTTTGACATAAAACTTAGAAATACTACTTAATCTTTGGAGTCATCTCTATATGGCAAAATAACTATTGAAAACGATAGCTAAACTAATTTACAGTGCTTGAATTAAAGAAGTACCAACCAAAATTAACAAACAAGTAACCAAATTAGCCGAGAATTTCGTTCGAAACAATAAAAAAACAAAAGTAAAATTGAGTACTCTAATGGGTAATTATGACCAAGGTGGGACGAAAATGTTAAACTTTGGAATCAATGGTAAATGCTTTAAGCCTGGCCTTGGATAAAAAGGAATAAATCATAGATTCAAGTATCCAGCGATACATTGGATACGACGGGAGGTATAGTATTAAATTCTATTGTAATTATGATATAAATTATATATTCAAATTAAATCTCCCATTATTTGAATATTACAATATTGAAGCAACGGCAATAAACGATATGACAGACATTATTATCCAATCAATACCTCATTTGGGAAAAAAACTGTCTTATCAGATTCTTACTCTCAAGAAACATGGAAATTACTGCCCATTGATAAATTAAGTTGTAAATACTTCCGATATAATATTTACTATATTCAGAAAAAAATCAACGAGATGGATACAGTATCAAAAAAATATATGCCAGCAAATGCTCTTCCCATAGATAATAAGAACTGCAATAGAAGATTAACCACAAATGTATATGTACAAATGCGTATTTATATAAAATATGTATAAAGGACAGTTGTAGATGCGAAAATTGCTATTACCAAAAAGAAACTATACAGCCCATTTATTTTATGACTGTGAATATAGCAAAGGTTTATGGATTAAACATACAGATTGGTGGAACCGAACCACAAAATACAATATTTTATTAGAATGCAAGAGATATTATATGGAATATATAGAAATATACAATACAGAAACATCCTCAATATAATTAAAAAAATACACTTCTTTTATCATCTTTAAAATTTCATATGAAAACATAAGGAAACTGGGGATCCATATACACTATATAAACGATATGTAATCATCTATAACTCTTTTCAAAGCTTTGAACTGTAATCTTTGTAAATTGTAAACCAAATAACATATCGCACGACTATATTTTTTGCCCTTTTTCGTATTTTTGTTCTCTATTACAACTAGTAACTCTGTTCGAAGCTCTCTCTGGTCTTTGATCCTTGTAAATTGCAAAATCAAACAATACTGATCCTATACATAAATTGTAAAATTAGTTTATAAGGCAGAAACTTTACACGTTATAATTTTGTGTAACCAGTTCCTTTTTGTATTGTTTGTTCTTTTGTCGTATTTTTGTTATTTTGTATTGTTATTACCTCTTTCTTTTTTAGTGTTTTCCGTTCTTATTTTTGTATCATCTATTCTTTTTGCAATAAACTAATTAAAAAAAAGATTTAAAGAGTGAACCATTGGCAAATCTCAATCAGTACGAACTACCCTTTTACACATCAGCATCTGATGGTGAAAAACGTTTACCGACATATACCCTTTGGCACAGCCTGAATAAATCCATCCGTTAGTGTTCTGTGCCTTATCAGCTAACGCCTGAGTTTAACTATAGTCAATTTTCGTTTATTATCTCGAAAAGCAGAAGAACGACACTCTTGATTTATGTGTAAAGTGCCGAGCGATTTTCCGGCACTGTACCCAACGACCCAATGACTGTATATATATAAATCAAGAGATTATAGTTCTTCTGCTGTTCCAGATAACAAACGAAAATTAACTATGATTAAGCCCAGTCGTTTTAGTTGAGAAGGTAATACATTGATTTATTCAGACTGCAGCCTATTAAACATATTCGATACAAATAAAACTGTAACAAGAATCGAGGAGAGAATAGGTAATAATATTTATTAAATAATTTCTATGGCACCATCAACGCTTAAAGTTAAATAATTTTCATGCTGTTAATTGTAATAACAAGTGTTCTCTAGAGGCAAAATGTTTTGTAAGGAAAATTTACAGTAAACATTATTGTACCGTAGCAAAATAAAAAATAGGTGTAAAAAATACTCACCGCAATTTTTTTCTATTCTCCCACAGGGCGTGTTTTGCAACAGTTGTAGCACCGGCGCCTGGTTGATGGAATATATTGATAATTTCAACAGTATTATTTCGCTTAGCAGTTCTAACTATTTCTATCTTTTTCAGAAGTTCCGGTAAGATGTCTCGCTTACATATGTGGTTTTCGCTCGCAAAATTTATCCAGGTTGCATTGTTACTTCCATTATAATATGATATACGTTCCCAATATTGTTTCTTTTCATCTATAGCTTCGCAACATTCATTTGATCCAAGAATGTCAAGCAAGTTCATTAGAGCATGATCTTTTTCCTTTATTTTTATGGCTATCTTAAAGGGTGTAGGGATTTCTTTTAACATAGTTTTAGGACACTGGCCAAATTTGTGATGTAGTAAATTGCTAAAGTGGACAAGAGGCAAATATATGCAAATCCCATTTAAGCACTCCTGACTTTTAAACATAAAGGAGTTCTTTTGATAAATTGCTCTTTTAAATGCATCAAATAATGCCTTAGATTCACAAATGCATGCAACAGTGAGACACGAAATTGTAAAATTCTCTCCTAGCTTTCGAAAAATAATATCAGCAAGTAAGTCTATATCATCATGTGAAACAAGTAAAAGTAGTATTCGTATTCTATATAAATTTGCTTCTCGCGTACAATCGTCACCTGGCAACAAGTGCTCTCTGATTTTGGTTATTGTCTTACTTACATTCTGGCCATATTTATCATACCAGCTGTTGCCACTTTTAGCCTTCTCATCGTTGCACCTTATCCAATACGTGGAGCACCTATCATTAATGCCTTCTACAGCCAGCTCTGCAGCACTTTTTATTGTTATATTGCGATCTTCCTTTTGATAGAGGTTCAGTACAGTTGATTGGATGTCTGCATCAGTTAAACAATCAAAGTCTAGCACAAACGTCCAGTCAATAAGACTTAGACATGACAACTGGTTACTAGCATTTGTACAGGAACTCACTACCAACACTGGATACATATTCTTGATATTTTCTGGAGCACCTAAGCAAAATAAATCAGTAAACCTTGCATCGTCCAAAATAATCTTATCAACATTATTTCCTCTATACTCTTCTTCTTTTTGTCTGCGTAAGTCATTTCGATTTGCCACACCATCCACAAATTTCCATTCTTCAGCAAGATTTTCTTTTAAACTAGTGCGACTTACATTCTCTGTTTTATCAGGTGAAATGCGTTGAAATATATCACGGTTGTATTTATATACAGTGTTGTTGCAAATGCTTGCTCTCGGCTCAACGTCTATTTCTAGAACAATTAACTTGGATTTTTCTGGTACAACTTTTATACAAGTCGGTTGGTGAATCAGCGTATGCATGTTTAGGGTTCCTGGGGTCTGAACATGCGGGCTAAAACGTTGATAACCTTTCGCTAATTTTGTTGCTACTGCCTTGCAAGTTTCATCATTTAGGCTGATGCCAGTAACAATACCTCTATTTTCTTTTTCCTGTATTCCAAAGTGAATAGTGCCGTTTATCCTGGAATTAAGACAGCCACATGCAAACATAAGAGTTTCGTCGACGATTGTGTTAATTAAGCCATCTTCATGTTGATTATGATGTTTAAATTCATGCACTGGAGTTATAAAGTCTCCGGTGCTACCGCGTTCTAATGCATCAAGTACTTTTCCTTGTTTATACGGAATGATTTTACTCATGTCCGACTGTAAAAATGGTCTAGGCGGAATGTCAGCGTCACTACTTTTTGCGTTGTCTGGTACTTGTGCTGGCAAATTTGATGATGAGGATGCGCACTTTTCTGTCTTAGAATCACATACTGTTTCGGGATTTTTGTTTTGCTCATTAAGTTGCAATAGTTCACACTTTTGCTTATTTATGTCCGCCGTAGTCACGTATCGGAATACCGGATGACTCTCGTTTTGGGTAAGATGTATTTTGACATGAGGTATGTCAAATACCTTGTCATCAATAAATAAATTGATCTTTTTACCTTGACGACTGTCTGCCTTCTTAGTATCCTTAAAGAATCGCATTTGTACATCTTTACTCCACAGCTGTTTAGTTGAAGAGTCATTGCCTTCATAAAACTGGCTTTCATTTTTAGACAAATATTCTTTTATCAGTGAGTAGAGCTGTATTTTTTCTGTTATTTGGGGTGTTGATATACTTCCATAGACCCATAATACGTAAAATGCATGATTTCTAAACATATCTATTTTTGAAGAACATAATTCAAACAAATTGGCGTCCCAGTAGTTTCGATCTGGGGCTGTTTCAACAACTATAGTTCCTAACAAAGTTTTAAGAAATGCGTTGATATCCGTTTCGTTTATCATTGGACCTTTGTTTGATGCATAATCATATGGTTTATGTTGTGCAACATTAGTACTCTGTGTTTTGCTGCTTACATTTGTATTGTTTGCTGAAGGCGATGTAAAATCTGCATTTGCCTCAGTTCTATCTAAGGTTTGGTAGTGTTGTTGTCCATCGCTTCGTTGTTTTAAAACATTTTCTCTTTGCTCAACTATCCTACGTAAAATATTTCCAGGTATGCTTACGAAATCTTCTTTAAGAGCTTTTAATTCTTTGTAAAATTTATATAAATCGCTCCCAGTAAAACTACTCTCTCGGAATTTTTCTAGATAACGATCAGGCACTTTAGCATTGTTTTTTAGAAACTCTTGAGTTTCCTCTACGTCCCAATTTTTCATAACCTGCATTTTCCTATTTCACCATTAGCACGAACCAGAACAAATGTCATTGCTTCATCAACAAGCCCTCTAAATAAATCGTAGTCTTCAAGAACATGACTGCCTTATAAGTATTTGTAAATTACACGTGATTTTTGTACAGTCTTGGACAGTTTCTTTCAGGAGCTTCAGTAACATAGATTATTTGTCAACAACGTTGGGCTTATTTGTTGATCTTTGACATACGTAGTATGTCGTGTGAGATCTGGTTTATAACATAGTTCTTTCCGTTGAAGATGTTTCCTGAAAAATATTAAAATGTTGAGAAAGGAAACGTTTAATCACGATATATTAAAAATATGATTTAATTTTGACACCTTAAAAATATTTGCAATTCGATGTTTATGCACATCATAAATACCGGAAGGATACGTTCACAGGCGATCATAATTATAATTTTTCAGTACCTCAAGAAATAATTTAGGTCATCAAATAAGAATAAGAATCCAGTTGTACTTGATAACACTGATTTGCGAAACAAAAAATAAAGCCGGACATATTTGGTATGTACATATGAGTCGTTTCAGTAGGTATGATATAATATAATATTATGCATCTGTCCAAAATTAAATTGAGTTTTAAATAATTTATATAATTTATATTTATACAGTTAGCATGGCATTATATAATATGTGTTTACAAAAAGAAACATTGATTCTGCATTTGTTACGTTAGTTGAGTGATCAAACATTTAATTTTAGTTTGTCCTTATTAATGTTAGGATACAATCGTTAGCATACTAATTATTTTTTGGGGGACAAGCGGAGTACAACATTGATATATTGAGATGATCCCTGATTAGCCTGTCCACAGGCTAAGGAAGGACTAATTATATAAGGATTTAATATATACTGATAGTTGACAAGTTTGATAATTTTTTTCATATTTCATCAATTATAACAGTACTATCAATAAATTGATCATTATTAGTACTGAAAATAAAAATATATAAAATTGGGGTTTTGGAGCCCTTCCTAATGGTATCAAACTATCAACATTTAAATATGACTAAATATAAGTTACACAGTTAAAAAAGTATGATTTATCATTACTTTAGGTAATTTGAGTAAAAAAACATGTTTAATGATACAAACATTATTCTAATCCCTGATATACGCCAAATTGCAAGTTGTTATGTATCAACACATTCGGTAACAATGTACTTATTATGTCAGTACAACAGGATTCTAACCCAATAAGTTTCAATTATTTCCCGAATAAGACAATCGAGATAAAATTCAATATCGACAAGCAAGATCTTGGGATAGCAAATGACAGTATGAATGCGTTCCATTTTCTTTAGACCAGTTATTTACACTCTTAGTGTTATTTTGACCATACGATTGATATTTGTTAAACTGGTATCTTAAAAATTGGAAAAAAGGATTTTAAAATTAACTCATTTTTTATAGATAAATAAAGCTGAAATAACATATTATTTAGTCTTATAGCTAACTTGTTATTATACTTTGTCATAATACTACTTGTATTCGAACGATTCTACAAGTTAAAACTTCCATATTTAACAAACTCACAATACTATAGTCTAGAGCAATTATTGGGACCTTGTTGCTCAAAATTAATATATCTGATAATTAATTGAAAAAAGGAAAGCACGTTAATGTTGCATTGGTACGGTATTTAGAAAACGTCTCAAGCACATTTGTATTCAAAGAATAATATTCTCACAGAAAAAACTTTTAACGAACTTTCGTTTGTCAGTGCCGGTCTTTTATAAGAAAAATAATTCGGACCGGACTATTCCAAACTCTTTAATTTTAAAGCAATTAGTAGCTGTCATCACTTCATATATTTTGTATTAGTGTAAAAAAGCCGATTGTGAGCCCCGGTCATCTATCATATCTTTGTATATTTATGGAAAATATTCCAAACTCATTAAAAGCAATCAGTTCCTTTCATTACTTCACATATTTTGTGCAAGAAATAAGTGTATGCAGCAGTGTCACAAAAAATAACTATATCATCTCAATTCGTTTCATAACAC
>JAOXYB010038362.1:0-13418 GCA_028565635.1 Phoronis ovalis | reverse complement strand
TTTAGAATTTTGGCCTTTGACCCCTAAATGACCTTTTGACCCCAAGGTCAGCAATGGCCTACCCTGGGGATGTCAAATCTCAAATACCATGTCCTTAACTACAGCAGACTTCGAGATATGGCTTAGTGCATTTTGGAGGATCAATGAATTAATTGAAAAGATGCCAAAAAAATAATTATAAAACCTTTTAGTACCGAAATCTTCTCAAAGATCATCTTAAATACTTCGTTGTAACTCAATACAATCATTTTAGAACATTTTGAATTTTTTTCAAAATTTGACCTTTGACCTTTAAATGACCTATTGACCTCAAGGTCAACAATGGTTTACCCCAGGGATGGCAAACGTCAAGTATCAAGTTCCTAGCTGTAACCGTTTTCGAGGTATAGCTTGCTGAAAATTGGAAGAAAAAGAAAAAGATAAAGAAAAAGAAGAAGAAAGAAATCGTACAAAACCAATAGGCTTGCTCCCTTATAGGAGCAACCCTAATATAAATGTACCATAGTTCATGTTGTATTATGTTACGCTTTGTGCTGTTTTTATATCTCAGGTACATGTATATAACCGATATATAAAGATTAACGAAGCATCATTACACAACAAAAGACGGTAACTGAGATTAATAAAAGTTGTGTAAGTAGATTTACCGCGACTCTTAAGAATAGAGACAGGACTATAATATTCTTAGCTGGTACCGGGAGCTACTGGCCCTGGCGACTGCCAAAAATACTAGCGGACACTCCAGACTCTTATGCCTATTAATAGAAATTGAAGTCCAATAGCTGGATTTGAATGTGCACGCATGACTCCTACTATGCAAGTCATGCGTGTAGGATTAGTCAGAATGCCCGATCCGCCAGGTCACCTACTTGCTTCAAAAAGACGCCACCGGGAATACCCATACAAATAAAAATACCTTCTCACATAACGTCTGCACATAACTTACCCCTTCTATTTTCGTTTCTTATCCCGAAAGACAAAAGATTAAAATATACAAACCGCAGATAAACCTGGTAGTCAGGTTTCCAGCTATTTAGGGATGTGCGGCCTCATCGATCAGTGGATCAGTGTTTTTATCAAACTAGTGTCTTCAACATGTTGATCTAAAGTTTAGTATTATCAGAAGTTAACACTGCAACCTGATAATGCTAAGTAATTTAAGCCTGTTTTGTGAACAGATACTATATAATTATGAAATCATTTACTAGAAATGTCACGTGCACTATAATATGATAAGCTTATTCATAACTGACCTAGTATTTGACCTTGTATAGTAAGTCCTCACCTTGTTATTACGCATGTGTATTCACTTTGTTATTTTGGGGTTATTGTGTGTCAATAGTAATGTAATAAAATAATATGGGACAAGCCACGACGATTCTATGCAACTTACTGCGCATGCGAACAATTGGAACGTAAACTGACATATTATGTGTTATCATGGTTTTATTCATTTTGAAAGTGACTTTGGTGAAACAGTGCAGTACAAACGAAAACTCTCTAAAATGCGTGTTTTTATATTTATTAAAATAATCTCTGGTGCAGCGAAGTATGTATTTTTTAGTAAATTAAAAACGCAGATGAAGCAAAATTAACCCCCACACATACCAAAATATACAGCAAAATTTTCAACAGCACACCACTTATCTGGCCAGCTGGCCCAGATCGACGTGGCCCGAAGCCAATACGTTTAACATTATACTGAAAGGACACTTGCCACAAACAAATCCTGTTTGGGTAAATGGTTTTGGAGACTAGTAATTAGAAGGTATAAAGTAGATGATCTCAAATATCCATCAATGCCTCGATCGGCAGATTAATTTTTTGACTGGTCAAAAAAACGGTTTATTGTGATATCTATAAACTTACAAATTCTGTGAAGATGAAATAAAATTTGGCACAAATAAAAGAAGGCGTAATATCTACAAAGAAAGTTTTGTCGAAGACTGGGGAGATTATTATGCAGAGGATAATCTATGATTAGCTGACTTTCTTGTGATCTTAAGATTATTCAGTCAATCTTAACATACACGATTGATCCTGAACACCAGTAAACGTACGTACCGGTACGTATTATTCCCAATGATGTGCGCAAAATGGTTGTTGTATAGAGGGTCACTGAGTTCAATTTGTTTACTGTCCGCATTTTGCTAGAGGGGATTAAGGGGGATGACTCACAAAAACCTCGGTGTGTGCATGCCCCGAGCGGGCTGCATCAAAATAAACCACACATAGGGTCGCTCAAAAATTGTCGAATGCCTAATAAACCTATAACACAGATCATAACTTCTGCATAAGGTCCTACTAGATTATTTCACATTTCATCCAGTTACATACATTTTAACTTACGAGAAAATGAAATAGTATGATATCATTTTGTTATACACGTTTAGTTCTGTATGTTCGCATATCTAAGGTTAAACGCGGTGTGATCTGTTTAATTGCACGGCGAATAATTTTCTGAAACAGTTACTTAGAAGAAACACAAGAACAACTGTTCCCATGTTTTGAACCGCATAGTTTTGTGTTATTAAATTAAATAACACTTTCAAGCATAATTACTTAGTAGATAGCTGATAAAGAATCTGGCTAGGTGTTCAATAGGAAGATGTGTAGCTCGTTTTATTATGCACTATGTCTTCATTTAGATATTTTAAAATAGTCAGGTGTACAAATGTATAGATACACGCAGCTTTTGTTTTTGTATACGTGAAGGAATACTAAATATTTACTATTTAACCATTAAAAAATCACAGATTTGCAAAAACATAGATTTCTTTATAAAAAGAAAATGATCCTAAAAATAATTTGCAATAAATCGTTACAATAACGTTAGGGAGCATCATAAATCATGCAAAAAATTTCGATGAAACATATGTCTTCGAACATGTCGACCCAAATATGGTTATATAATGAGCTTCGATTCTTGTATGAACGTTCGTAAATTATAAAAGATTTATTTTGGCACAATGAGAAACAATAGCAGTACACCTGGTGAAAAATGTGGATTGGACCATTGTAAATTAAATTGAACAGTTTGTATACATAAAACAGGCTTACATTTCCATGGATGTATTCGGCATCCTCATTTTCAAACTTCAACCATAAGTATTTTATTAGATTGCTTGTTAAACATAACGTTGTATACAGTATTTCGTTCGCGTAAAAATAATGAAATGTACTAAACAACACTCTAAACTCCTGAATAGGTTTCGTACGGATGCACTAAACTAAGAATAGATCTGTAGATGCACGCGTTAAGTAGCGGACAATATTTGTATACGTTTTCAACACGAATTAGCTTACATGGCCTGTACCAAAGAGTAAAGAGCGCGATATTATTTTCAAACCGACAATTATTCTGCTTGTTAAAACATTATTAAATGCGGTATATGCACATTTTGTTACTTAATTACACGCAACCATGTGCATGTGTTCTCTGAAAAGACATACTCTTGGTTGTAACATACTGTACGTGTGGTACAGAGTATACTGTCCGTTGAGCAAGATGAATACATGAGGTGGTAAAACTGGGTCCCGGGAAGTTGCCTAGAATTTGAACTTCTTTGTTCAAATGCGTAATTTCATTGCACTAAAATTGCACGAAATGAACTCCTAGAACTTTTTCTTTGCCCTCTCAGTAGAATTTTTCACTTTATTTTACTTATATACCAGTATTTTTATTATAATCAGAAATTATTATAACAGGAATTTACTACCTTTAATCCAGAACCGGCTTTACTAACTAAAATATTCTAACACACGAATTTGGCATGTTTGCATCTGGGCAACTGCTTGAGTACGCTATTCAAATTCATTCTCCGTATTCACATTTTCTTAAAAAAGATTAAAGATTCAAAGGAACAATAATTCTGGATATGCAAGACATTTTTTCAAGATCTAACTTTGCCGGTTGTAGTATTATTGTTATCACTGAAGTAGTGTTTTTACTTCATCATTAAACAAGAGCGGAATCTTGCCATATTTGCAACCAATGAGTTTCTTGTGGGTGAGTCTCTGTTTCCAAAATGTTTAGTAAAGCGCAGCTGGGAATAGATTTTGGTTGGATAAAATGGATAAATAAAATACGTGGAAATAAATTAAAATTAATATGTAATGCAACAAAATAGAACAAAATTTGTAATGCAATATATGCAATTTGATTCAGCTACTGCGTTAGGAAACAATGTTGAGCTGTCTATCAAAAGCTTTTGACCCCATGACGGCGACATCATCAGTACTGGCAAAACATCAACAAATCTTAATCTCATGCATATATTAAAATGTACATAGTTGCTTTATCTTGAGTAGCTACTACGGTGTCTCCCTAGAACGATTGCTTACATCCCGCTAAATTGGTTTCTCAAATGTCAGTAGTCTGTTTTTAGGAACGAGCTACAATACATAAACAAAACAGTTGCATATTGTAGATCCATCCATGTTTTCTTAATATTATAATAACGATTATTTTTTTCGCAGTCGATCGGGATAACGATTAAAATGACTCGGCATATCGAGTCTCCGGGAATACTCTGAATAATTTATTGTTTCTGTTATAAATTACGGTTAATTGTAATTATTATTGTAATAATTCCGTTAAATTTCAAAGTAATCAGAATTGAAATTTGTTACAATCATGTGGGAGGGAATGTGAAAATATAGCTTTTCAATTGTTTTAATACACAAATTATGTACATACATTAAATACTTGCAACTGAAAACGGAATATTGCCTACGAGTTGTAAAAGTGGTAAAATTCGTTCAACGTAATCTACGCGAGGATTCCACGTAGCGGCCTTGTAATGATTAAGTTTGGTCTCGTTAATTATTAGCTAGCTCAGTTCGCTACGCCACCGGATCTGACTTAGCCGGTACAGCTACTAAGGTTAAGAATTCGGCAGGAATTCTCTGAATTCAGCCATCGGATTATTCGAATTTCT
Source organism: Phoronis ovalis (assembly GCA_028565635.1). NCBI lineage: Eukaryota > Metazoa > Phoronida > Phoronidae > Phoronis > Phoronis ovalis. The sequence continues at coordinate 8,478 of JAOXYB010038362.1, read as the reverse complement.
CCATGTGTATCTGTCTCCTCATCTGTAATGATTGCTGACGGTATGTCATTGCATTGTCACGTTAAACTTGTGCTTTGTAGACTCATGCTATATTACTCAATGAAGTGGCGACATCAGGATGAGCACCTTCACCGTGTATCTGTCTCCTCATCTGTAATGATTGTTGATGATATGTCATTGCATTGTCATAGTCACCTTGTGCTTTGTAGACTAATGCTATGTTATTCAATGAAGCGGCGACTTCAAGATGAGCACCTTCACCGTGTATCTGTCTCCTCATCTGTAGTGATTGTTGATGATATGTCATTGCATTGTCATAGTCACCTTGTGCTTCATAGACTAATGCTATATTATTCAATGAAGTGGCGACATCAGGATGAGCACCTTCACCATGTATCTGTCGTAACATCTGTAATGATTGTTGAGCATGTTTCATTGCATTGTCATAGTCATCTTGTGCTAGGTAGACTGATCCTATATTATTCAATGAAGTGGCGACATCAGAATGAGCACCTTCACCATGTATCTGTCTCTCCATCTGTAATGATTGTTGATGATATGTCATTGCATTGTCATAGTCATCTTGTGATAGGTAGACTGATGCTATATTATTCAATGAAGTGGCGACATCAGGATGAGAACCTTCACCATGTATCTGTCTCCTCATCCGCAATGATTGTTGATGATATGTCATTGCAATGTCATAGTCACCTTGTTTTCTGTACTCCTCTCCTACATTATTCAATGAAATGGCGACATCAGGATGAACACCTTCGCCATGTATCTGTCGAAACATCTGTAATGATTGTTGATGATATGTCATTGCATTGTCATAGTCACCTTGTGCGTCATAGACTGATGCTGTATTATTCAATGAATTGGCGACATCAGGATGAGCACCTTCACCATGTATCTGTCTCCTCATCTGTAATGATTGTTGATGATATGCCATTGCATTGTCATAGTCACCTTTTGCTAGGTAGACTGATGCTATATTATTCAACGAAGTGGCTACACCAGGATGAGCACCTTCACCATGTATCTGTCGAAGCATCTGTAATGATTGTTGATGATATGTCATTGCATTGTCATAGTCACCTTGTGCTTTGTAGACTAATGCTATATTATTCAATGAAGCGGCGACTTCAAGATGAGCACCTTCACCCTGTATATGTCTCTCCATCTGTAGTGATTGTTGATGATATGTCATTGCATTGGCATAGTCAGCTTGTGATAAGTAGACTGATGCTATATTATTCAATGAAGTGGCGACATTAGGATGAGCACCTTCACCGTGTATCTTTCTCTCCATCTGTAATGATTGTTGATGATATGCCATTGCATTGTCATAGTCACCTTGTGCTAGGTAGACTAATGCTATTTTTCTCAAAAAAGAGGCCTGTTCACTATCACTTACTGCGTCGTTTAAAGCTAACTTGTAACTCTTGCAGGCATCGGTATACCTGAGAATTTTATGGTAAACATTTCCGTTTACTTCTTCGTTTCTCTCATAAAATGTGCTACGTGATAAATCTGTGATGTGTCCATCCAGACATTTTATTAAAGGTAACACAGTGAAGTAATATCGAAAAATAAGATCTACAGAGTTAACATACTGTACACTCCTTCCACGAGAAACTTGTGGATTCAAGGATTGTTGTAGAAAGCTGATATCTTCTTTCTGTCCTTCATTTCTTGTGTACGTTATGAACCTCAGGAGCACTGCCACAGTAACGGCCATCAGTAAGTTATGACATCCGGGCTCTGAGATAAGATGCTGCGCCTTCATTTCATCAAGTATATCCCAAGGCTTACAACAAGCCAAGTTATAAATTAGCTTAAAACTATTTGTTATAATAGTTGGAAGTCGGTAAATTTCTTTTTTAACATTTAGCAGAACGCTGACTTTATCGGGATCAAGTAACGTTAATTTTGTTGTATATTCTTTCACATCAGCTTTCAAAATTTCTAATCCACGCTGTTTCATGCTAACATTATTGCCTGCCTCTATGCATAATTGACTTAAATTGTCTAACAGATCATGGCAACCGTCTATGAAGGTAAGAGTTCTTAATATTTCTGCCAAGTGATATCCTTCCTTTACAGAGGCCTTAACTCCTAGATTCTTAGCCATATAATCCGGTGTTTGTATGAGTTCAATACCTTCCTTTTTAAATCTGTCAGGTCTTCCTACAGGTGTTTTGCAAGCCCATGGCATTGATCCATCTAAACAGAATCCATTATTTGTAACGGAGTCAAAAAACCAGCTGCCATTTTCCGAATCGAAATCATTTAAAGTTTTTATACCTACTGTTGGTAATGGGGTTTCCCCCAGATTTAGTACAAACAGATGAAATAGATTAGCTAGATTCCGAAAATATTGTTTATCACTATCTTCATTTTCAATAAGGATCATAAATTCTAGATCAGAATAAGGCGTCATTTCTGCACGTGCGAGTGAACCCAAGCCGACTATAGCAAACCTTTGAGGTGCCGAACCTAAAATACTATAACATTTTATTAAAATGTTTTTAATGAATTTTTTCATGCCTTCAGCTATCTCGTGACATAAACTTTTTGTAATTTGAATTATCAGTTTCTCTTGAGGAATGCGAATTTCTTGTTTGCCGTCTTTTGAATAATTGTCGTTTGCTTCTTGCCATACCGATTCTATTTTTTTATTGATTTTACTACGAAAAGAGTCAATATCTGTTTTTACTTCATCATTGAACAAGGGCGGGATCTTGCCATATTTGCAACCAATGAGATTTAAAAAATCAAGTTCATTTTGTTTTATTGCGTCATTAATTTCCAATTTCTTACTCCCAGAAGTTGTTCGCAATTTCGCAGAATTCAGGAGAGCTGCTACTTTTACAAATAAGTTAGATGCCTTCTTAGTGTCATCACAAGCAAGTCCTCTTTCGCGATAAACTTGTCCCATTTGTTTCAAAAGGTCTGCAATGGTCTCTAAGTCTTCGATAGATTTGTTTATCTCTTTAGCAAGTTTCTTTGCTGTAACATCAAATTTATAATTATGCCCAATTAACGTTAATATTAGTTACAATACAGTAAATACAGACAGCGTTTAAGCTTGCTGCAAAACTATTCACGATCCTACCTCACTAGAAACACGAAGAGGAAGATAACTGTCGCCTAACAACACTTTTAGAAACCTTGCTTGTTTATCGTTTGAAACTTTCTATCACATTGTTAACATAATATGACGCCATTTGTTGTCGTTCAGGAAATTCGGCAACCCCATTTAGTTATCGATTTTGGCGGAAAACCACATTTAGGGGTATGTTATTGGCAAATGTAACTTCCCGTTTAGGGGTTGGTTTTTCACCTACATCTCCCGTTTAGGGGTTGGTTTTTTGAGGGCTGTAGGGAGGGTATCGCGAGTAGCGAGCATTTTCTTTTGGCGACCATTATTTTGATTTTTTAAAATTTAGTGTAATATTTTGTTTTGACGACATTTTTTTTGGTTGTCGATTTGTTCAGAGAAAACTTCCCATTTAGGGGCACCTTTTTGAGCAAAATCCTCCCGTTTACGGGTGATATCTTGATCTTACATACACTTCACGTTTAGGGGCTTATTTTGCGCCCTATGGACGAGCATGGGTACCCGAATTTTTTCCAAGTGAGCCCCCCGGGGTTAGCAACTGTTGGGACAATGATCCCGTTGACCCCCCTTAATTTCTTTGTCATTAAAAGGAATCGCCACCTACCGGCAAAACATACTCAATTTTTCTCGAAATATATGTTTAAATGAAAATTTAACTTCATAATGCTTATCGTTATCTACAGTAAGATGGCAACCGTTTTCATGAGAATGAAAATAAAAAAGTACGATTATAGTTTGTTGTTCATTCTAATCTCCAAATTTCGAACAAATCACTTGATTGCTTTCATAATTATAGGCAAATAAATAAGATCACTATATTTCAGCAGTGTTCCGTTATTGATAGATGATACCGTGCTTTCAACCATATTTAATATGTTGCTTAAAATGGAATAACAGTTATTGACCTTTTGTTCATGAAGTTAAAAAGAGGAACCAGATACATACTAGATCTTTGTATATTAATGCTACAGTATTAACAACGTTGGAATATTAATATATTGTGATGTGGTGTGAGCAACTTGTACAGCAAATTATAAATTATACAAATAATTGTAAAGTAAAGTAGCGCAAAACATACTAGGATTTAATTGCAGAAGTATAATCAAAGGAGATCTTAAATGGAGAAACCTGCAACATAGAGGAGAATTTCACAAATGTGTATTCATAAAAAAATGTATTGATCTTGAATTTGACAGCCACATTGGTATGTGTTAAGAGGTCACTCCCTAGACACCATTACCTTGTTCCCGGTTACAAATTCACATAATTCAGATTAAACCACATTTCATGTCAAATAGCAAAAATATATTCGGTGGCCATCTTGTGTTTGGCAGCCATATTTTGTGTGCCACCAGGACTGAAAGTGTTTAGCATTTTCTTGTGTTTACATTTTGTGCTTGTTTACCCTTTAGGAATGCTTCAAATGTCATATTAAGGTACCCTTTATGAAAACCACTAATTGTTTTGGCGGTCATCTTAGATTTAGCAGCCATTTTGACTATACTTTGGCTGCCGCAGGAACAATAGCTGTTTATAATGTCAAATGTTACAACAAAGAAAAGGTAAAATAATGCATTAAAATCACATTTGTGAAACCAAAAACAACACAACAACACCGGTGTCAACAGTCTACTGCATCGCCATCGCTCCATATATATGTATAGCGCGAAAAAAGTGAAGAAAAAAATTACAAATGGTCCCAATTCGTATCCTTGGAAAATGTTTTTAAATTGGAGAGGAAACATGTTTTTTATTTCCACTTTAGTGCAGGTGTGTTCAGACACATTAAACTACGACATGATAAATGCTGCCTCGTTTTAGATTACAACATGTATCATTGGCAACTTTGGGTGTTTTCCATTATGTCTTTGTATAAACTATCAACAGTTGGCGTCATTTTAGTGATGCCGAATTTACAGGCTTAAGAAGCAAATGTTGATGTTTTTTCTATATTTTTTGATCACCCTCTCTATTGGTAACCATGGCAATCTATATAAGGAACGACATTGTGATGAAGTATTTTGAATGCGAGTTTTTACAAGTGTATCTAAACATTAAAAGTACAAAAGTTAAATATGTTTCCACATGTTTTTGGTTCATCCAACATTGCGCTCCACTTTTGCTGAGAGTGGTGCTAATAAATGGAACAAAATTTTAATAAACATGACATTATTTGACATCCCTATTAGAAGTGAATTTTAACAAATGTCCAGCGTTGTATTTGTAGGGGTTTTATGCTTATATTTTTATGTTCAAGTTCATGTTTTGAAAAAAGTAAGTTTTTACCAAAAGTGGGCTCAATGCTAAGTACATAATCATGATAAACACAAATAAATTAATTTTGTATAATCCTTATATTAGTCTCATTCCAAAATCGTTTACTTTTATCAGTCTATTTTTTAAATAACTACCTAAAATTATCCATAAGTGTGAATAAATTGCCGAAACGAGACAAGCCACTTTACTGTTAAGGTTTCTGTAATTTTTATTATAAATGGTGGACGATATTAATTGCTTCCTCAAATAAATCTTCCACAACAAAGTTCACTAAATGTTATATTTCATTCATAAAACGTTAGTTACTCTGTGAGAGAAAACAACAAGAGTTGCTGGTACTAATAAAAAATAACATCGCCATGCCACTAGATGTACCTTTAATATAATGGTAAATAACAACCGTTTCAATTAACAGTTATTATACGCCTTTAAAATTTGTACAATTGCCAAAGAATCAAATTTGCTTAAAACAGATTATATTTCCAAAAACTTTCATAGAATTATTTTTTTAACAAGAAATTGCTTAGTTTTAGCCATCAGATGCTTATCATCGTGTGTACATATATTAAGCCAAATGATGCTTCCCACGAGATATGGTTTTGAGCTCTTCAACCTAACACCAAAAAATTACCAAATGTTTCTGCGGATTAATTATAAACTCTTACCTTCATCTTCCCTGTGTTCACAATGTGTGCTATCTTTTTTGACATTTGACATTCTGGTTTTTATTTTGACATTTCTTCGTATTTCGTTTTATTTTTGTCGCGTGCAACCTTAACGTGTTAATGCAAAATAGGAATATTGCGATAAAGGAAACTGGTTCTCATTATAATTACTATAAGCTGCTATTAATCACATTATTCAAATAATCAATATATAGTCCGTAATCAATGATTCTCATTCTGGAGACATTTAATCAAATCACCTATTGATCGTCTATCACATGAAGCTTGCAGTATTGTAAGCGGTTGTATCAATTACCAGACATAATGATGGTAATTAGATAATACAAATAAATACTTGGCAATTATCGTGAACGTAGATAACTGCTTGCTGATCTGATTCATAATGTTCGTTTAATCCTCTAGCTGTGAGATATGCAGTGAATGGTATCGTTATTATACATGTGCTTGATTTGTAAGGGTTGTGTCATATACTTGGACTTAAGGATGATGAATTTGGTGACATAAAACATCTTAAATAGAATTATAAACTATTGGGAAAAACAGACTTCTCTGATCATGGTATACATTATCATCGAATGACTCGTATATTTCTGTCGGGAACTAATGGTGATAATGGGTAATACAGTGTACACAGTTTCCTGCTGTGCATGTTTGCTATACAGTTGTACACACTTTGACCATGTTTTGCAATGCCGAAGTGGATTTTATTTATCGGGCTCCCTGTCTCCCCAATTACTTTCGGTGGCTCTAATCACGTAGAATGTGAAGAATTAGAGATATATAATAAGATACAGGGAACTGAAATTAACAGATAAACGTTCGATCGAAATTCTGCTTGATTTAATTATTTCCCATTATCATTATACTGAAACTCCTAGTTATTTCAAAAACATTTTTTACCAACGTCCCAAGCTATATATGGACACAATTTATTGACAAAATTTCTGACAGTCTGAATAAATCCATATGTTAGTGTTCCGTACCTTCTCAACTAATGTTTGGGTTTAACCATAGTCAATTTTTGTTTGTTATCTCGAAAAGCAGAAGAACGATAATCCTTTTATTTATATATAAAGTCTTTGCGAAAGTCTTGTCTCCATAAGCCTGTACATCACGGATGTACGTCGGACGTAATTCCGACTATGCCTGAATATGTTGATGGGGAGTGGACGATCAGGTGAATTCATATCGATTATTTCTACAGAAATTTTATACAAAATAACAATAATAGTTTTGACTATAAAAAAAGATGATCTCTTTATTCTCATTCCATATCCTCCGCGACACAGGGACATGCTTAACGATGCTTGCACATTGTACAGACTGAACTGCATGGTGTTCGTGTATCGTAAACAAAGTAATTGTCTGTTGTACAAACCTCAGTGACATCCTACAGCGTTTTATGTTGTTTGCAATATATTATGATGTTGTTTTAAAAACAGCAATCAAATTGCAACTAACAATAAAAGATATAACAGAGTACTAAGCGGGTACCGGTCCATTATAACTGGCGTCTTTGTATTCTCTTTCTATTCATTGTTCACTATTTCCGAGTGTCTGTAGTTAAGGATTGGGCCTTGTTTATAACTTTCATATGCTAGAATACCAATGCAAAACAATTAGATTTCTGAGAAATAGCAATAACAATTGAAAGGTATGCATTCACTTAAAAATCCATGAACACAGTTAACATGAGACCCGATGAATAACGTCACTTTGGTATTATCTAAAGCACATTATATTCTAATGATGATGCGAAGATATCCTTGTAAATGCTAGCCACATCTTTAGTTAAAATGAATATTAAACTGCCTTTCATATTTTAGTGACATATATGACTGTTCACAAGACATCCATACCGTAGTTGTATTGATCACAAGATTTTAAATATTCAAATATCTTCATGTCGAGAGCAAAACTGAATAGAAAACAGATCATTATTTTGCCATTATGTTGCATATATATGTAACCTAAAATGTAATTTGCTATTAAATAAGCATGTGACATGCATTAAAGTTACGTATTGATAATTTATCAGTCAGCATCTTTCCAATACTGATCGAAGACTTTTAGTATGTCATTTCATGTTTTCAATTTAGCTAATTATTTATCTTCAGCTTCATAATTTGGACAGGTTTTGTCCAACGATACATGCCAGCGTAATATTTGAATATTACAGATTCCTTTTATGCAGGAACTTCCAAGAGCTGCAGTCACGCTTAAATGTAAACGTAATCTCTTGCGCACTGATAATATGAACAGCTTTTCTCACGGTGAAGTTATATTTGAGACAATATAGCACGGCGGAATAAATGTGTCAGGATTTGTCATGGACTTCATTGCTGAGTAAGTTGAAATCACGCCTCCGACAATTCCAATTATAATACATTC
>JAOXYB010038351.1:1832-13163 GCA_028565635.1 Phoronis ovalis | reverse complement strand
GAAAACATTATACTCAAAAAAAGCAAGGGTGTGAATGTTTTTTGACTCTTTATCTTCAGACCAGGCTGGAAAACATTTTACTCAAGAGTGTGAATGCTTTTGACACTTTATCTTCAGACCAGGATGGAAAACATTATACTCAAAAAAAGCAAGGGTGTGAATGTTTTTTGACTCTTTATCTTCAGACCAGGCTGGAAAACATTATACTCAAGGGTGTGAATGTTTTTTGACGCTTTATCTTCAGACCAGCAGGCTGGAAAACATTATACTCAAGGGTGTGAATGCTTTTGACACTTTATCTTCAGACCAGGCTGGAAAACATTATACTCAAGGGTGTGAATGTTTTTTGACGCTTTATCTTCAGACCAGGCTGGAAAACATTATACTCAAAGGTGTGAACGACATGTTGGAAGAACTGTCAAATAACGTGGATAAACCATTCTGTCTGCAACAAACAATTCACAGAGCTATCTGTAATACCATATTAACTATTGTAAGTTTGAATTTGTTATCTCTGTTACATTATTAATAGTTAAATTTATGTTTTATCGCTTTTTGTCCATTCCTGTACTTTGTTTATTGATCGTACATCCTTATTTTTAAAATATATCTGGAGATGTGGCAAGGTTACTTTCGATGATCAACTGTTATCTGTTTTTAAAATTGGCAATACAGCGTATGTGCCTATAAATTCCCTCTGAATGTACGGCTAATTTTAATAAATTCAAGGCAGAAAATGTTGAGCACACACGTACGTATCATTGATTAAATTGGCAATTACATAGAATTGGAGCGTTGTAGTGCATGTAATATAACCTGTAAATTACACTTGTATTTCGCCCTTTTGCACTGTACATGTATTTTATCTACTTTCTATTCTTGGAAGGTATCAATGGCCTATAGAGGACTTCGATTTCTTTTACAACGACTTTCTTCTAGATTGTTGGTAAGCAGTTCAAGCCAACTGATATTGAAGTAAGCGATCTGAAAAAGTACGATATACTTGCTTGTGAAATGTTGAATCCAGCTGGTGGCGCTGAGCTTGATGCCTTTCCATGGTTACGGCTCTTTGGCAACAAAACTTATAAGAAACTGATGGAAACAGTAAAATTAAGAGACGAATTCTTTTTCAACCATTTCACCAGTCTTAAGGTTTCTTACCTGTTACATATGAACTAAACAAATCATAGCACAGACTATTTGCATGCAGTTGGTAGACAGGACCCAAAACGTCTCCATGCACGTTTTGTGAATGAACAATGACGGGGAACAATTATTCAATTGTGGGCGTACTCGCGTTATTTCACTCAATAAGCTAGCATGCTAGAAACTTGGGTTGTCGACAGGTGGTTCCACCAAGTACACGTTAATAGCCTGTTGCTATACTTTTGTTTTAATGGATAAGTAAAAAGTGACTTTAATACCCTTCGGTACCATTTATTAGTTTTTTCTACAAGTTCAATTTTCTATATAGTTGAATGTAAACGATGATATAATATTAGTGTGAAGAATAAAAAACTAGCCATATAATTTGCATGGATACGAGTAACGGTAATTTTGGTAAACTTCATTTTTTGAAAAAGAAAAAAATAAATCCTGAATTTCAGAGTTTCGAATATCTTTTTACATTGTGAAATGTACAACTAAAGAAATGACGTAAACTCTGCTTACAGGAAACATTTGACCCAGTTAATATTCGTGGAATGTTTGACGCTTTTCTCCTGGAGCAACAAGACGAGGGGGCTGCAGATTGCCAAGAAAGATTAACGTACACCAACATAAAGGCTATTATTAATGACATGATAATTGCAGGTTGGACAAATTTGCGCAATTGTTATTTTAAAATATTCATTTGAGATATAAATGGAGGTACGTAAATGACACCATAAGCCATACATGTAGTTATCATTTTATGAAATTTAGTAACACATATTAAGAGTGTTTATCAAGCGGAAATTGTTATAGTTGATAGACGAAGAAATTAGGATAATTTACATGAAATGCATGTTCATGCTGTAGCTGGACTGGGCAGCTGGGTAACTAACACGGGTCGTTATTGTTCGTCTGTTACCTTTGAGAACCAAAGCGCATCATGCCTCAGCAGTCACCATCTGTTGTTTTAGGCACCAGCACAACTTCGTCTGCCATTGACGTTGCCATACTATCGTTAATTCATTACCCTGATGTTCAGAAGAGGTTACACCTCGAAATGGATCAGGTAACAAATAAGAAAACAAATGCTAAAATGTCGGATTTACGAACGCCTGGTTACTTAGGTGTGATGCATGAGTGTATGTCGCAGAACAGATTTTTGTTTTTATGGCTGGCCTTTAGGATTGATTCTGTTCATACTGCTGCGAATGTCAATAAGTTAAAAGTTCATCTAGTGCTTTTTTTCACTTGCGAAATTTAGGTGTTGGAAAATCGCTTTCCTCATTTAGAAGATCGGAGTTTGATGCCATATACCGAAGCCTTCATATTTGAAGTGCTGCGTTACGGATCACTGACACCATTAATGTCACCACGTTTTACCATGGAAAACACCATCTTGGCTGGTTATGATATACCAAAGAATACGCAGGTGAGGCCAATCACGTACAGGTGCTATATTCAAATTAAACGTAAAACTCGAGTATGTTTTATTGGACAACTCTCTGTCCTCTTATTTGATATACAAAAAAAAACAAGCAGTCTTTATCAATGAGATATTCGCAAAGTCTTGTTGTAATAAATAACTACTACTGATCTCATAATGTATAAAAAATCGAAGTTCCCAAACTAATCGAAATTTCAATTTGTAAATAAGTAAATCTATAAATAATGGGCGTTATTCCAGTACAATAAAATCTTTCATTTTGCAGTTAAAATCTCACTAATTATAAATTATTTCTGCTTCTATTATTGCGCATATCTAATGAGTACTATGCAATATAATAATGACGTTTTAACAATTACATATTTGTAAAACTGCTGTGCACAAATAATGCACTAGCTTATCAACATTTTATGCGTACAAGTTTGGTGCTCATACAGTATAGTTAGCTTATCTAGGAATATTTATTTGAAAATACTGCGCGCGAGCGTCTGTCTTTTATAAAGACTTTATTTCTTGTTAGACATTTTTCATAAAAAAGTGAGCAATTGCAAATTCAAAATACTGCATTCTACATTAGGTAGTGTCGCCGTTTTCACTTTTATTCAGGTGCCTTGAAGGAAACTATGTTTTCCCAAAGTTATTGCGGAGTTTCGATTATTTATACATTATGAGATCATAGTAAATAAACCAAGAATACATACAAAAGACACAAATTAAATAATGCCTAATAAATAATAAATATTATTTTTTAAATATACATCAGGATTATTTTTAATCAACAGGTGTTAGTTAATACGTACGGCATCCATCACGACCCACGCTTTTACGACGACCCGTGGACATTCAACCCTGAACGATTCTTGGACGAAGACGGTAACTTGGTGTCTGCGGATCACTCTGCAAGAAAAAAGTATGTCAGTTCTTCTTACGAATCTATGCCTAACAGGATATTCCTACCTATTATTCGTCACATAAATAAACAAAATTTCCCGATAACTTCCGTTATTTTTCTTTATAGAATTGGGAACATCGTATGACAGAATTATAAAACTTGATGTACTGCAGATGTATTCTAATCTTAGTATTCTATAAATATATTAAATAAACTCTACCCTTTATTTTTCGGAAATCTTTGTGAATTTGCGAGTCATACCTATATCGTCAAAATTGATAATTTTTGTACTTTTTGTGACGTGGAGCTATAGTAGCAGTAGAGAGATTCCAAGGCAGTAACTGGAATGTTTCACAATTTTCTTTTAGCTTTTTCGCCTTTGGAGCAGGTCGCCGTGTGTGCATAGGAGAGGCTTTTGGCAAAGCTCGATTGTTCCTGTTCATTTCAGCTTTTGTGCAAAAGTTTCAAATCCTACCGGTTTACGGCGAACCATTGCCTTCATTCAATCCAAAAGATTTTAATCAAGGAATAGTACTTTCCCCGAAATCATATCAAATAAGAATCACTGAACGAAAGTAGACTGGTATAGATTGAGCAAAAGTAGATATTATAATCTACAAATGCATATAAACGGAATTTTAATTAGTTCTTTAAAAAGCTGAATATAACATGTAGTTTAGGACACAAGGCAATTTCAGACTTGGTTTTAAAGATACATATCTTGTGTATTTGGATATACTTAGTATTTACATTATAAGACTGAATATGACCGATATAGATCTGCAACTTAAATTTGACCATCATTAACACTGCATTAGTAAGCATTTTTAGAAAAATTCTAAATGAAGGATTATAAAGATTTATTTTTTACCAACTTTTATACGGAGATGACATACAGGTCGCTGTATAATAAGTATGGCATATTCACTAAATGATTTCGAATTACACGCCGAGAATTGGGATAACTTAAGTAATATGGTAATGCTTGCAATAGAATATTTGCCTGCACTTGGTGGAGCCACCAAAAACAAGTTTTATGTATAACTAAGGATGCCGGTATTGAAAGGGTCTGACTGTAGCGCCCTCAAGTACATGCAAATAGTCTATTAGCTTATACGTAGCTATACTGGTGAGCTTGTTGTTTGCGTAACAGGTTGCTAAATGGCTGTAATTTACAGTTGACTAAGCTTGTATATATTTGATTAGACGGACCTTGTTACCGCAAATTATGTCATTTCCCTTCTTCTTCTGCTTTTTTGAGAACAGGCCAGTAACGCACATTACGCGTTTAGGGTAGGAAAATTAGCAATTTTAACCAAAATAAGGTATGGTTTTTAACCTTATTCGTTCTTAATTAAGGTCTGTTTTTCACGATGTCTTCCTTGAGTCAAATTTACGGTGCAGTGTTACTTATATGTTTGATTTTAAAATGTGCACACAATTACTGCTGATGACGTACATGTCGCTCGATACTACTAAAATCAATGCATAACTTAAAGTCAGCCCACCAACAAACGCCTCACAAATCAAGAGTTTCTTTGCTATTGCTCAATATCTCCCTAGGTATGTTTCGACCTTATTGATGTATCTCATCCACTGTGCATTCTTACTTCATCAGAAAGCACAATTTTGTTGTGTTGAATTGCTAGCAGGAAACATTCTCTATCCTATCAGATCTAGACTTTTGTGCAAAACCGCATGCATCGGATCAAAAATGATGAGAAGTGGCGACACCTATTGTCGCCACTGCAAAACATACACATAATTAATCTTTGTATTTGTTGGGTATGACTACTATAGATCATTAAATAATTTGGCTATTAACTGGTAAAAAAGTCTCGTAACGTAGACGACAAAAACAGTACGCATTTTCTTTTCATGACGTCGAGTACATCGTTTTCTTTTCAAGTATTTATCATAAGTACGCCACCTGCAGGTCAAATGGTCTCACATCAGTTATAAAAATCGTAAATGCACAAAAAATTAATATATTTATATATTGTAATTGATTAAATAATCAGATTAATTATAACATTTTACATTTCTGTATCCTCCTTAAACAGTCAGTATCAATCTTCAAACTTGAAGAGAACACGTGACGTAAAAATGGCGAATTTTGCGCGAAGAAATTTAACTCTCGTTGGGAGCACAACGTTGTCGTTAATTTAATAACTAAAATGATAGAATTCGACATTTGCTTCATTCAGAACGTTTGTTACCTCATATAATCGTTTTTGAAGTTTAAAGACATTTACTAAATACGGGCAGCGTCTCTGTCCTTTAAAAGATTAAAGGTGAAATTAATTATCAGTGTTTTTTTGTGGAGCAAATCCCGGCGCCAAGTATCAGACAATATATTGCTACTTCCACTGAGTTATTTCGTTCAGGAAGTTTTAAAAGGATGCGTTTTTATCGTCATTATGACGATCAACACATCGAAAATATCCTTTCAGTTCCATTTAATTATGAAATTATTAAGATAAAGAAAGCGGCAGAAAAATATTTTCTTCAAAATAATATATTGTTGTACAAAATCTGACCTTCAAGAAACCCCCTTTATTATAGAAAAATCCCAAATTAGTTGATGAATCGTTCTTTAAACAATTTGAACCACAACCTTGGACACTGATTGCTATGATTTAAATAGTACATGTCTTAGTGTAGTACCTATTTAGTGATTATATAAACATAGTACATAATTTTACCTGGTAAGTTATTTCTGTAGTGCTTTTGAGGGGGGGATTTTTATTTTTGGCCTTCACGGGGTAGACCAGTCTGAATAAATATTTGTACGAGAGTATTTGTACTAACGGATGGATTTTTTCAGACTGTGGGTAGACTTGCTCAAGTCCTTCTGTTTTTACTGAGTTAGTATATCCCCGTCCAGAAGGATGGCCATAGAGTACCTATACATATATTGGATAATGAAATCCTGTAAAAGAAATATATACTGGATCTAATGAAGAATCACATCTTATTAAATAAAAACATTAATTAAAAAGAAATCCGTAACGACTCAAGTCTAATGACATACCTCCAAAAAAACTGAAAACCTTCTTGTCGTTTTAGATAAAATACGTACCCAAAGCACGTGTTGATGCGCATAGCGCGTCGACTGCTCGAAAATTTACGCTTAAACCACGAGAATATTTGTTAATATGCGTGTCCACTTAATTTGGTATATCCACTGTGTCTCAGAATAACAGGGAAATATTTTATTTATAAATATTTGCTTTTAAAAATTAAAATTGTTTCTAGAAATGCGCAGTTTTCATTCATTGTGATTTTCAAAAATAGGCAACTGGATCTTTCAACGTTGAACATTTTCTCAAGACTATTTTAGTCTATCAAAACCCATGAAAATCTGGTCTTGCACGGTTTTGATGGATATGTACAACATTGCCATCTATCCGAAACGGGGTGATGCAGTAGTTTCCGACAGAGGGCGCTGCTACTTATCAGTTCGGTGAACAACAAATAAATACAATTTAAAATGTGACCCTAAACACAATTTAAAATATGACGTTGTTTGGATCATTATAAAACCGAATCTATAATAAAAAGGTAAATTTAGCTGTAGAAAAACAAAAAAACAAATTATGAATATAAAATTTGCCACGTAGTTAGGCGAATCGTATTGCGCATCTTCTTCGCGCATCTAGCAACACTCCATAGAAGTGAAGTCGTGAGGTTTTTTCTGTTGTCTTTTTACTACATTTAGGTCGAAAATGACTTCATACAGGGTAAGCATAAAATTCTAAGCTTGTCTGCCTGTTTCAGGAATTGTTCTATTTAAGTGTGTTTGTTGCGAGTGTGTATATAAGTAAGCTTTTATAGTCAATGTTCAGCTTACTCAATCTGCATTTGATTTAGTGAAAGATTCTCACATTTTTAGTTTACATGTACCTAGAGCTTGATTCAATAAGCAGTGGCTCCCTGGAGGGGTGCATTCTAAGTCAAGTATGATAAAAATGAGTGAGGTGGTTTAAAATTGGTACAGTAATGCAAATGGGACAGATTAGCTTCTTCAGTTGTGAACGGAATATAACAGTCTCGATATTTTGACGCGGTTAAATTAAATTAAATATGTTCTGCACTGTTTTTCAGGCAGCAGATTCAAAACGGGAAGAATTTAGAAAGTACCTAGAAAAAGCTGGCGTCTTGGATGCTTTGACAAAAGTTTTAGTAGGCTTATATGAAGAACCTGAAAAACCAAACAATGCATTGGAGTATCCTTTTTTTCTCAATGACATTTTTGCTATAAATTTGAAATTTCTAATTGTAAAAAAAATGATGGCGGCTCTAAGGGGACTCTAAGCATTGTGGTCTGTTAAGTCCAAGCCGCGAGCATCCATTGACTCTTACGAGCAGCGGTCTTTGTTTTGTGTGACCTTTTTCTTTATGCTGTGAGCATTTGCAATTTTGAAGTGCTATACCCCTCAGTGATTATGTATTTTTAATTTAGTTACAAAATTAATCGTAAGACTATAGTTACTTCAGTCTGCAGTTTTTACCATGGGTTACTTTTTGAGATTTTACTTACCATGTGGGGTATGGGTTTTAAAGCAATTTTTACCATAGGTTAAAGGTTTTCACCTGGGACCTCATATCCCTACCAAGTTTTATGTCAAGGATCCCCTCGGGCTTCGAACATTTTGTCTGTACTACTAAAAGAATGGAGTGAATTATTCCTGCCACTACTCCTTCTAGGTGCGCATCTCTATCGGTATCTATACATGTAACTGTGACCTGTAGATTACTTACGTTGTGACATAGATATATTTGTACAGTCGATGTGGTACAGTCCGTGCTCGCTGCGTATATGTACATTAAATGTCTTCTCGGTGGTTCCTGGCATTTGACCTAGACAATATTTCCAATCCTAACGTTTAAGCTAGACACTAACTGTGATGCGCGCACACACTCAGACACCATTTTTAATCCTAGCATTTGATCCTGACACTAATATTGTGTGGCCCACTGTAATCTATATGAGGACCGTACCCTCGGTCCATTTCTAGTAGATTATAAATCTTGTTGTTATTATGCAGTTGTGTAAAATAGTATTAGGCTGGCCATGAATGAAATGGCACATAATTGGTATTAAGGTTGTTACATTATTATATGGTAACAGTAAGTTTCCTTAACTCGTGATGTTCAGCTTTCTGAGGCAACATCTTGGTAGTGCAGGTCCTGATACTGCTGATGTAGAAGCATTGAAACTAGAAGTCACAGAACTCAGGCAGAAAGTAGAGGGTCTCTCGGAGGAAAATAATGAACTCAAAGCCAAGGTATGTTTGTCAGATTATAACTTTTAGGAAGGGCGACTGTTTTATAGCAGAGTTAAAAAATAAAAAACCGAACTTTTTTTATTATTGGAATTTGCAATTGTGAACAAAACAAATATAAAAAAGATAAGTAAAAACAAAAAAGAACAAAAAAAAAAGAAAAAATCCGAAATTGCATTACCTACATGTAGTCATCTGATACTTCACTGCAGATAATAAGTTTTCTAATTGCCCTTTACAATGAAAAATAATTAATTCAATCAAAATCAAACTCACCACAGCACCGTGGTTGTTTATTGGGCAATGCTGAGATGCTGTTATTTTTCAGGTATACCAGAATTAGAGCTTAAAACTCTTTTGCAAAGTAGGAAGTCCTCGAGATTAGCTTAGATACATAACTAACAACTGGCAGAACCAGCATTTTTCCTAAACAATAAAAATTGTTATGATAACTTATAACTTGTCTCCTTTCAGCTTCAACAATATGAACCACCTGCAGAGGAACAAGTACCTGATGCTTAATGGAATAGTGTAAATAATGTGAAAGACTATATGTAATATACATACCGGTTACTTTTTTTAAGGACTTGGGCAACTGTCAGGCCATTATAAACAGACTGGATAATTCATCAAATTTTTAAGAAAGTCGTACGAGGTGTTAGAAAGCCATTGTCAATTGGTTATTCATTTTTAAATGTTAATTCTAAACTACGCATACAATGTATGTCTCTATGCAGTATTGCGTTTTGATATTTGAAATAGCCTTTTCTTACAATGAAGTTCAAAATTAAGAATTTGTATTGGAAAGCTTAACTGTACACTTTTAAATCAATTTTTACCTCAGATCTTTAAAGAGTTCTTGGCAATTTGGGTACTTTTATTATCAAATATTGAAAAATTTGACTTCCCAGAGTGAAAGCTTGTTATTTCATTCCTTGTATCTAAGTGTTGTATAGATTGTCGAATTAAAAGAAAGTGTCACTTCAGTATCTCCTGAATATATCCACTAATAAAACAAGCATTGCTGTACTTCTCCAATCATCTTCTAGCACACATACACAAATGAGTACTGCACAGTTCCACTTTCTGCATTGCATCTTGTAGCAGCAATACATACATACATGTTTGGTTGTTGAAAACTGCAGGTATTCATTGCTGTGGTTGTAATTTATTATTACGGTCTGTATTGATCTTAATAATTCTAGTGCAGGTCCTACATGGTTGTTGCTACCACCATTATTATGTAGCATATGGTAACATACAGGTCACCAAATTCATATCTCATCTGTTCAGTTATGAGCTTACATTACGTGTAAATTTTGATGGCTTAATACCGCATTGACATCATCAAAATGATTCTATTTATAATCAGCAGTTAGTTATCACTCCCGTTACTTATCTGCTATCCTTTCTCCAAAAATCTGACTTTCTTTTTCCACATTTTTAAATTGCGATTTATAAACGGGATATAATTAATGGGAAAAAGAATGTCAGATTATTAATGGGAGAAAGCATAGCAGATAAGTAACCGGAGCGATGACTAACTACTGATTTTAATTATAATGCATCAAAATTAAAAGTAACAAAGTGACTACAGTGGCAGATTGTGTATAATAAGAGCCAGTACTGAGAATGTAAGAGAAACTACTCCAGCAATAGTACAGGACACCAAGGGAACATTTTATTTTAGTACAGCAAACATTTTATTTTACAAATGATTATTGTCAGTTACACACAGAAGAATGCTAATATAATGTACACGCAATTTAAAAGAACGCCATCAATGAAAGCAAACATTTTACATTCTGTACATACAGTACATTTGTGTACCCGTCGCAACAAACAAGTCTGGTAAAATTGGACGATACATGTAAGAAAATCTTGTTCATGTTGTGAGGGCAGGTGGTGAAGAATAACAAGCTAGCACAATCATCACATCCATAGGTTATCACAGGTTTGTTAAAAGCATGGCAAAATCAGGATAAAACCAATGGAATTTTTTAAAGGGTTACACATGCTAGGTAAAAATCTGCATGATTGACACTATCCTAAAAATTGTATCCACACAGAGACAAATGTTGATTTTTGTAAATATCTCTGCTATGTCGTGACATTTCCTTGCATAATACAACTGAGCAGATTGTTACCACCACAAGCACTTTGGCCATATGTATAATAAAAAAAAACTATGAAGAACTTGATGTTGATGCTTCCTTTCCAGCTTGTCTTCGTTTCACATCCCAGTTATACACCCTAGCCATGTCTAGTGTAAGTGTTAAGGATTATATGATTTTCAAAAATATACAAATTTTACATATTGAGACAACTGTTTTCAGTAATAACAGTATTGTTTTCTATGGAATACAAAACAAAAATTTGATACTTGCTTAAAACTGCTACTAAAATTGGGACTTAGCAATGTTTTGCACCTGTGTCCATAAACATTCAATAATTTCCCATCAATCCCCCTAAAATCAGCATAAACATTCAATAATTTCCCATCAATCCCCCTAAAATCAGCATAAACATTCAATAATTTCCCATCAATCCCCCTA
>JAOXYB010038329.1:0-13423 GCA_028565635.1 Phoronis ovalis | reverse complement strand
AATGATAGTGACAGTGGTGAAGATGTAGTTGCAGCTGAAATATGTAGTAGTTCTAGAGTGATTCGGAGTCTGAAGACAAAGATTAATAGCCAATCCTGTGAAAACACATTCTGGACGTACAGTGCGAAGCAAACAACCCCCCCCCTGTGGTAATTTCTGACCAGTCCCTTATGGCATTTGTTTGTGATTACAAAAATAATTTTTTTTAAAAATACAATGAAACATGAAGAGTACCAGAAGATTGTTATGACTAATAATATACATTTAATGCTAATATATTTAATATCAATTTCTGTTTATTGCTTACATATATCTCATTTTCAATAATGTGTTCTATAAAGTGTTCATGCATGAAAATCATTGACCAGCAGTGAAAATCAGCGAAAATACAGCAACTTGGAACTCTACTTCTGTAGTATGTGTTCACATGCACAGTCAGAGCTTTATACAGACCTATATGAAGAGACAGAGCAGTTATGTACAGTTCACACAACATCTTAGATTATCTTAGAAATACTTGAAATGACACTTAAATATTTTTAAATTAATGAAGTCATTCACAAATGTATTTTGAGAAAAAATACTGACAGATAACACTGCATTGGACATAGAATGATATACTGTGGTATCCATAGGTGTTGCAACTTTATTACAACAATCAACTGAGTGCTTGTGGTGCCTGAGCACACTTGTCCAAAATCCATGTTTTTATATGACTTGTATAATAGATAGTTTATTTCTAAGCATACTGTTACATTTTCCAAGTTTGTTACTTGCAGTTATAAACAAAGCAGTACATTTACCCATTTGTAAAATAAAATTACAAAAAGTGAACAATGGATTCCCGCATGGATTGGAACAGAGATTCGGTGATGAAACTGCTACAGGGAACATGAATGTTCCTAACACGGTACGGCTTCAACCAGTGTCGTTTAAAGAATAAATAGCTACGTACGGGGTTAATGGCCCGGGGGGCAGTCAATATGAAAGTGGCGACCCATATGTTCCAACATGGCTTTTCAAAAAAGCCCCTAACGAAGTGAAATTCTCAAAAATACACCCCTAAGGAAGTGAGTTTTTTGAAAAAAATACAGCCTTAAGGAAATGACTTTTGGAAACGAAGTGTCACACCTCCAAAAAAACCTCCCCTTTTCGTGATTTTAGCCAAAAAAACAGACCCTAAGCGCGTTACGCGCCGGCTGTTCGAAAAATAGCCTTACGCGAAATTTTGTTGGAACATGCGTACCCACTTTCATATTGGCTGCCCCCCGGGGTTAATGGAATACTGTCAGTGGCATAATTTAAAGTTACCGTAAAATAACGAAAGGAATTTAAAAATTGATGGAATGTTGATATCATGACGATTGCTGAATAAAGTTGATTAAAATGTCTCTACTAGCTGGCATTATAGTTTTCTGGAGGGATGATAAATCTCAATTTGAGCCAATCATATCTCGAACACGGAAGATTTTTCATGAATGGATGAGTATATTTTTTCCTCAGCATTGACTGACTGAAAGCCGCCTGGTGGCAATTTTTTTAAATTAAAGAGTGAAATAACCCTTTGAACCATATAGAGATTATAGAATGATATCAAATTCTGGAAATGATTGTAGCGGCTTCAAATGATTTAATATTTAAAGTAACCAATTCTGATGCTTTTGAATTAACCTGATGCCCGTAGCCTGTTTGATATTTCCCAAATATGCAGTATTCCAGTATGAGACGTTGCGAAATTGAAACAACATGGACAATATGCAGGAATTGCTTTATTTCCTACTTAAACTCTGCTCCACACAGTCTACAAAGTGCCGGTTGTGATTACTTTTACAGGATTTTTTGTTGCAACCTAATTATATTTACTGTAAATATTCTGTCACCCATCCACAGCCTATAACTTCAGTTTATACAAACCTTTAGGTAAATAACAAAGGGGTAACTAGTGCTTTCTGATATTTTAATGAGGCTCCCATTTTCTTTAAGATAAATAATAAGAATGGTAGTTGTTTAGAACTCAGAAAAAAATCCAGTTGCCAATTAAAAAGTTGAGGAAGCTCGTCTGGGTGCCCTGTATAATATGCAAATCAAGTTTTTAAGCATCCAATAGGGATTCCTTATACATTGCAATAAAAACTAAAGGTAGTACGTTAAAGTAATGGAAAACAATTTTTATTTAAAAAGTATGAATACTATTATCTACAAAGCGAATAGTATACAAGTTTTATCTTTTACTTTTTACAAAAAATGATAGTGTCACATATATTAATTAGGGTATTGCTCTGTATAGTTGTGCCACTATTGAGAAGACATAAAGCTATACAAAAAGCTGTAGTATATATTCTAACCCACAAATGTCATTTATTAAGATAAAATTTTGCGTTTCAAACTGTCGTATATGTATATACAATCTGGGAGTTCCATACAAACCAACGAATAAGTGAGATGAGTTTATTCTCGGGAAATGCACAGCTTATCCGAAATGGTCGATCATTTTAAATCTATTAATTTCACTGCATGAAATTGAGAAATGAGAAAATGGATTATAATAGTGGTGGTTTGCGCGCCTTTTTTTGTTGATAATTACGTATTGTCTGGCATCCTCAATATGTTCGTCTGCATTTTCATTTGGGATAAAAAAACGTTGTCTTTGCATAAATAATTGACAGGTGTCAAACAAGGTTTGGCACTCACTACCGTATAATTCATAGCTTCTAGTTTACCATTAAACCAACTAAATTTTTGCCTGCAGAATGGATAGCTTATAGTAAACAATGTTTTGGATAAAAATCAAATTCTCAGCTATAGCTACCCCACTAAAAGCAACGAGCATGGGAGGAAGTTTGCAAGTCAATAAACATCCGATTTGAGCGCTTCGCAGCAGGGGACAATGGGTCGCAGTTTATGAATGAAAACTGTTTACCAATTTATATGCTAATGATCATATCGGTTTTATCTGTGAGTTGTTTCTTGAATGTGTCAGTTATACGTAGACACTCATGCAGACAACATGTTTCCATGCTGAGCAGGTGCCTTCGAATGATGTTGAAATGTAAGTTTATGTTTAATTATTGGTTTCCTTGATATAGTATTTGAAATATCATTTTGGATGAAATGTATTTAAAAGTTATTTAGTTGGTCAATATGACCTTGGAAAGTCGGTAGAGCACAAATCTAGAATTCGCCCCTCCCTAATTTTTTAATTTTATATAATTATAATATTGACAACAGTAGATATAACGTGCTTTAATTCCAAGTGTTATTGGTCTTTTGTAGAAAATGCCAACGTGTATTCCCCATGTATCTAAAACCTGCCGCCATTGAAAATAACTGATGTCGTACACGTGGTGACATCATGGCTGTCTTTATCCCGAACCAAGTACTGTTACAACAAGCTGCTGCCACCTAGTGAAACCATGATGCACTTATGATGACTGATGCTTTTCTTCCACTGAGGAAATGGCGAATTAACTTAACACTAATTGCTGACAGCTTTTACAGTGGCTTTTTGGGAAAGGTGAGCAACATACATATGTTAGTCTTTCAGAACAGTGCAAAGATTATGAATTGTTTCCTGTTTTTTTTATGGGTACAATATTAGATCCGTCATATTAGAATCGTGTATCCAGGCCTGGTTGTGCTATAGTCCTAATAATAGGCCCAACATCTAACGTATTGGTCCTAACACTTTCCTATTCAAAAATATAAAAATATATATACACACACACACACGCACGTACACACACATTGTCATATATATACAAGTGTTTACTCTTCACACAGAATCCAAGTGGGAATTTCGATCGAAATATTTGCTATATTCTGGAAATGAAATTTGTCAAAAAGCTGGCGGCCATCATGGATTAAAAATGACTGCCATGTGAAAACATGTTCTGTGATAACTAGGAAAGTGCTGTACAGACTCCAACGAAACTTGGATTAAATGTTTTGGGTTATTAAGGGAAAATCTGTTCTGGAAAATGTGGCGGCCATCTTGAATGCAAGATGGCTGCCATATCAAAGATGTATTATTGGAAGCCATATACTTGGTCCCATGTCTACAAGTGCACATACACACATCCACATACACGCACACTCACACACACACGCACTCGTAGGCGTCAAACAATATGCATGATCGGGGTTCCAATATAATCTTATGCACTCCTAAACGCTTGTGAATTGATGTATTCACATATAAAATTATCATCTTGGCGCTTCTAGGCAATACAAGAAGTCGGGAACAATGGTAGTGTGTAGATGGGCAGCGTGATATAATTGCATGCAGATGCTACGTTGATAGTTGGTAATGGAGAACTAGCTGGTGTTCACTGGCCAGTCACGGTACCGATGGGAACAATGCGTACCTAGCTAAAGACAACAAATACAAGCTTTTTTACTAGGATAGAGATTGAGTTTATATTCTACATTATCAACCCCAGGGTATTTAGGTAAAATATTGTTTTATGGAAGTTTACATTAAACATTTAAGAACTGCAGTATGGATTATAGATGTTCATGGGCAGGACATATTGCTTGATGGTGAATGGAAGGTGGATTTTTATAAAGAATAACTTAAGGAACTTAGTTGTTGAACCAAAGATGTTAAATGGTGAACTGTTTAAACTCTTTATAAACAGAATTTATGAGCATGTAATGTGCATAACATTTGAACGTAAACTTTATATATCATTATTCAAGACAAGTGTAAAGTCTGAAGATTTTTGAAGACTGGTAAGTTTATGTTTAGTTTAGTAGGGTTAGTTAGGAGTTTCAGCAGTTTTAAGGGTCGCAGTATTTGGTAAGTATAGCAGCGCTACGGCTCAAGCGCTACAAAGATTCAAACTGTATAGGGTTTCCATTTTCCCCCAGTTAATGTATTTGATCGGGGGAATTGTATGAGCCATGACGATTTATTAAATACGGTAGTTATAGGGTTAGATTTTTTATTTTGTATTTCGTCAAAAACCTACGGTCATGTATCGGTAGAGTTTTAGAACTTCACTAACTTGTTATCGCACTTTGGCAACGCAAAAAAACATGAAGTACACACGATCACAAAGAAAGACATAGGCGACATAACCTCGCGATTGTTTATTTACATCAATAATATAGTCTTCCTAAGGAACGATAAACTCATTCAACAAAATCCAATAATACTAATACTACAGTATTACAACTAATAATAATAATAATAATAATAATAATAATAATGAAAAATAAATAATAATAAATACAATCATAAAATAAATACATGACCACAGGCTTTGACGCTATTTAATGTTTGTTGACAGGCCAATTAACCTGTCCGATAACAGCTATGTTTCGGAATGGGCCAATTAACCCATTCCGCATAACAAACATCGCGAATTAGTAGGGATACTTATAACTTGCTTTTTATGCATTTGGTTTATAAGTTGTCACCTCGTTTGCACATGTTCACACGGAAACGTAACATTCCTTCATTTAACCATGTCAATATATTGATGTTTTATAAGTTTCAGAATTTATAGTAAGATTATAAGTATCTACGCTAACTCGTCTGTAGTACTAATCACAACATGTATTATCCCCCCGGATTATCCCCCCCCCACCCGATTGAACTAACAATATATACTAACCATTATAACTATGTTGTAGAAGTATAATAAAATATATATAACATACATAATAATGGTGATTACAAAAATACTATTAATAATACAATAATGCACTAATAAACACGGTATGATTGATAGTAATAATTATATTTTAATTATAAAAATAAAAATGATAAAACATACTTTCGTTTGCCTAATATCATACAGGCAACATTAGAAAACTAACTTTATAAAAGATATCAAAAATAAAATGTAGAACAGTATAATATAACAGTGGATAGAAATGCAAAAGTTTACTAAACAAATATGAAAACATGCAGCTCTTTTTAAAATTAAATAGAGACGCTTCCAAGACTGCGGGTATCATTGTAATAACGTTTGTATACACGTCAGATGAAGATAAGGAAATCCTGAACTCTGAAGTGCAAATGTCCACTGGTAGGTATGTTTCCTGCTTTGAAAAGGTTAATTGTTTCGACTTAAATATGCTATGATTGTCCGCTGATATGAATTTTCTTCTGCAATGACAGCGAATGGTTGGTTTTGTATCAAGTGTTCTGTATATAGCGGTACTTATTCTGAATTCTCTCCAGTTTACATTATATTCGCTGTTAGATCAAAACGTTTTCATACAAAAATGCACTTCATTTAGTAGTTTGATATAATCAATGAATGATTGAATGAAACATAAAAACTATATCCCGCTGGCATTTTTCGATGTGAGATCATAGAATAAGAAATTATACGATTTGAAATGTAAGTTAACGGAAAAGCCACGTACTAGGTACAATATATACATTCAGTAGCAATAAAGTATTATTTTATGGAATTAATTGACAATTAGTTTTAAATTCTTCTACAGAGATTAGACATACATTGTATAAGTAGATTACACATGCCTGGTGTTCCGGTATCCGGAATTGCTGTTCAAGTCTCCGAACATCTGTTAGAGTTCCCGGCAACTTACGAGCACGGAAATGACTTTTCGAGTAGCAGCAGTTTCTGTGTGAAAACCGGGAAAAGTGTTTGCGTTAGGAGGAATCAGGCGCGCATGCGAGGATTGACAGTTCGAGTCTGCGCTGGTTAGGTACGTAGGCCTGAATTCACATGTAATTTACAATTTGCCAACACTGCCATTCTTACCACTGTCACCATAAAAGAACTAAATCTTAGACACAGTTGTTAAAGAAATCTAAATATCGTAAAAGCAGAACTATTTACCATCCTGATGTCTTCATTCTATTAGTTGCTAACCTCTAGGATTTGTAGACATATATTCTGCATACACTTGATACATAGATGTTGAGTATTGAAATCTATTACTACATGCGTTTACTTGTTTTGTGACTTTTTGCTGAGTTGATAATAAATAGCTATTGTAACTAAATATATCGTCCGTCTATGTCTGAATGCTCGTAATATGTTTGGGAGTATAGTATACATAACGTTACTAAATGTGACTGAGTATTATAAATGTAAATGTGAGCTACGCAATAAATCAGCTGATTTATAAGTTTTAGTCCAGTTGTTGTAAACTATTATTACCCCTGCAGCCGGTACGTAGCTCTTACTGCGTTGTTATGCCTTTCAGTAGTGACGTTTATGATGTATTTACCGCCGTTGTGACCGCCATGAAAACATTTGCCCTAAAAGGAGTCTAAATCCATATACCTGTAGTGTAACTATTTCCCTATTTACCACTATATACTGTAACTTGTCATTGTTGTGCAATTTTGTTACATAACCCATTTGCAGTTATACGTACTCCATGTGTTAATTGACAAATGCAGTTTTGCATAGCCTATATAATAGATGTGGTAGAAGCAATCGAATTTAACATATTGCTTTAAGTATTTCAATATTCATTGTGCGCATACCACTATCTTAAATTTATTTTTTTTCGATTCCTTTGGGTTTCGGCATTTGTTTCGGTGCTTTATGTGTGCATGTGAACAGTTTGATTAGACTTTTGCACCAGTTTTCCCTTTAATGGCGCCATTTACGACCCATAACCGCTATAAAGAGGTTTCCTCTAGAGAAATCCTTCCGTTAATATTCTTGTGGGTATTGCAATGCGTATTTGGGGTACACAATTTTATCTGTAACATATTTTTGTATTGATTCCTGTGTTATTTTATATTATTTTTAATGCGTATTGTGGACATACCATTCTATCTTTAACATATGTATTTTTGTTTCGGTTGCTGTAGGTTTTAGCGGTTTTTGCGCGCACGTGTAAACAATTTTGAAAAACGCGAATAATTCAGTTGGTTGTTTGCACCACTAACTTCTACTGTACTACTATAAAAACAGTTGTCCTAAACAAATCCATATAAATGTATTACAGCCTGTGATATTATTTCCCTATTTATGGGAATTTTCTTTAAACGCCATCTGTGATATATGATACCATCGTATCGCTATACATTTTTTTTTAGTGTAAGTAAATTCTTGTATTTTCGGTTCAAGTTCTGGTGCTATTATATGTTTTATGTCGTGCTGGTTTGTTTTTACAATTAAACCATATATTTTGCACTAGTTTTCCCTTTAATGGCGCCATTTACGACTCATTTAATAGACCATAATCGTCACAAAGAGGCTCCCTCTAAATAAATCCATATATGTGTATTTTTAGTACACCTTCCGTTAATATTCCAGGGAGTATTTTAATACGTATTGTGGGCATACAATTCCGTCTTAAATGTATTTTTAACTATTTTGATTCCTTAACGTTTTAATTCTTCGTTCGCGCATGTGTTAACGGTTTGGGTAAGCGCCGATATTTCGGTAAGTCTTCTGCATCATCCATTTTGCCCTGCATAAAAGGGTTGAGTCTTAAAAAATCAACGCCTTAGGTTACTATTACTTTTACCATTACATTGTCTTTGTTGTACTAGTTTTTTTACATACACCACCATCTGAAAAATGTATTCTCTTACATCGTTTGAAATAATTATATATATTCTCTGTCGAAATATGCAGTTTTTGCATAGCCTGTGTGATAGATGTGCTAGATTTAATTTAGGTATTTATCGATTTTTACATATTTATTATCGTAAGTATTTTATTACCCCTAACCATGCTATCTTAAATATATTTTTGATTTATTTCATTTCGGTTTCAACAGTTTATTATACGCGCATGTGTAAACGGCTTCGAGAAGTGCGAACAGTTTTGCGCAATTTCTTCTTTTCATAACGCTGTCTTACATAATTATCCTCTTCTCTATCTACGACATTCATACCATCACAATTGCTGTAAAAAAGTTTTCCATTAGCCATGTCCCTAAACAAATTATTGAATATTTAATACAGGTTCTGATGTTATCATTCCCCTATTCAATATAGATTATTACAGATTGTCTTTGTTGGGCTAGTTTATTTTTACGTAATCCATGTGTTGATATATACAGGTTTGAAAAACGCGAACAATTCAGTTTAATGTTTGCACAACTTGCTTTTCATGGCATCATCTCCAGTATACTGTACTGTCTACTATAAAAACAGTTGTGCTAAACAAATCCATATACATGTAATACAGCCTGTACGATTTCCCTACTTATCGCCATCTATGATATTATACCATCGTATCGCTATAAAAAGGTTTTTAAGTGTCTTGTACTGTACGTATTCTTGTATTTTTAGTACAAGTTCTGGTGCTATTTATGTTTTATGTCGTGCTGGTTTGTTTTTACAATTAAACCATTTGTACTTACTATTATCTGTGTTTGATATATGCAGTTCTTGCATTGCTTGTTTGATAGAGGTTGTAAACACAACTTTCGTATAATCGATTTTTACATAAAAATTTCAGTGCGTATTGTAGGTACACAATATTAGCTGTTAATATATCTTGATTGGATTATTGTGGGTTTTAACGCTGCATGCGCACATGTGGTAACGGTTTGACAAACAAAAAGTTCGGTAAGATTTCTGCCCCATGTTCTTTTTATGGCGCCATCTATCTTTTTAAAATGTATTTTTGTTTTGTGGGTTTTAGCGGTTTGTGCGCGCACGTGTAAACGGTTTGAAAAGTTTGATTTATGCACCATTTCTTCTTTTTCATAGATACATTGTACTCTCTTGGCCACTAGCTATAAAACATTTAGCCTGTTAGAAACAAATCCGTATACATGTAGTACAGTTTTATGGTGTTACTAATTCCCTATTTATCAGAATATTTTGTCTTTGTTGCGGAAATGTTTTAATATTACAGTATTTGTAGTTATATACAGTATTATCCATGTGTTTGATATATATGCAGTTCTTGCATACCCTGTAGACGTAGTACATGCAATTTATTATATTACACCTGTCTAACTTTGTTGGTATTTCAATAATACTTGCAGTAGTATATCCTGTATTTTGAAATGTGCGCACGCTTTAATGGTTTTAAAAAACGTGCAGTGTTTATAGCACTGGTTGCTTGCATTCACCGTTTGATTTTTTATATATAATAAATGTCTGTATATTTCGAAGTTGATAAGTTTGACTTCACTTTTAGGCGGTTACCGAAGATTTATACCTATAAGGTGACATTTGCAAAATATGCTTGTTTCATTAGAAGAATGTACATAATTACTGATTATTACATTTGGTTAGCATTTTTAAAGGTTTTGTTTGATTTTAAAATGCCTAAAAGGTGGGTGTTTATTGTGGTAAAAGAATTTGATGTAACACATAGGTTTATAAACTTTTATCAATATCGGGTTTATATATCATTAAAAATTATGGAGAAAATTGTCTTTATAAACCACGAAAAAGGTATCATGGTATGGGGAATAAAAAAGTTCTTATTACGTTTTAGTAACCTGGAGTGGTTGTTAAAATTGCGTGTTTAGTATACCAAGCAACACAACTTGGATGCTTTGATTTCCCATCGTGCTGTCCGATGTCTGATCCGACGCTTCACTATAGATCCGACCGTAAATAAGTTTAAAAGCACGCGATATACTTATCTTTCGCGGAGTGATCGCGTATCACTCATCCACTACCACGTGGTAAATTCAGATAACCAAACAAGCACCGGGTTTGGATCTGATCGGCGGGGAGCGAGAAATCTGCCCACCTCCACGTGGTTCGCTCCGGGCAACTAAAGAGTTGAAACTCTTTAGGCTAAGAGGCAGATATATACACGTGTATATGCATAAGTGTATATACACGTGTATTAAACGTGTATTATGAATATTTGACTTGAAACACTTGATTTACATTTAAAACGCAACAGTCTATAAAATAAAAAATAACATTGAAAACACAGGAAGTATTCTAGGCACTTGTTGCATATAAAATGTATGTCTACTGTAAACTAGTATCTTCTAGACACAGGATACTCCAATTCAGACATGTACAGCCCTCCAAAATTTTATCCATACCCATTCTTGTTACCTTCAATTTTTCTTTATTAAATTTTTAATATTCTCGAACACCCTGTACCCTGGCCTAGCCTCTGGCTGATTTTAACCAGTGGGTAACCTATCCTTTGGCTTTTTGTATTTACTTTTGGTTCCTCCTGTGTCAAATGCATGGTTCATCTTTTATACAGGAAATGTACCTATGAGGAACATGTTGCACTAGCTTTTCCGCTGTGATCGTAGACTGTTTGCGGAGATAGAGAGGTTTCCTTGCCAAGCGTAATGGAAAATTTATTGGACCAGCAAGACCAAACACCTCTGCATTTTTGGATTTGGTGTACCTTAGTTCCCTTATACTTAGAACACCTATTCCATTGAGATTTCTGCAATGTCTCGTTATCATTTGTCCAACAGCTATAGGAATAGTCTGTTGTTAAAGTATGTAAGTGAAGAAATGAGTCAGCTGATGTTGCTAGTGCTTAATATATATAGCTGAAAGGGCTTGTCACAGACTTTGTCTCCAGGCAGAGGAAACAACTGTATATGTCACACAGACGAAAAAATACTCTCTTAGCTCACATCTATATATGTGGCGGTCAACAACAAGTATACTCTGCCTATCACATGTCAAAATAAAACAGCTGACCTATAAGTTCACCCCCACCATGAGCACCAATAACATGTAGTTAATTTTCTACATCACTAGAAAATGGTACTCTTACAAAATTCCACTTTGATGATCAGCACCATACATTATAGCTGTTTTTAGAAGTTATTTTGTGTTTAGTAACATAAAAAAGAGGAATCATCAAACAATACATTCTTACACGTACATCAAGATGACGAGGACCAAGAAACATAATAAGCAATTGTAAATGACTAAGGTAAGTGGTAGGCAGAGTGTTGGTAGACCATCAAACTCAATATCCAGGGCAATTGGAGATCACGTGTTTTAGCTTCCTAAATGAATCAGCATTTCTTCCTTGGCAATAGCTGCACAGTCGACAATCTTGAACATGTTTCTTAACTTTCTAGCACAAAGTATGCTGAGGATACCTTCTCCAAAATGAGTCTTAAAGAGATATGGTGCCAATTGTGCTATCAATATAGATTCTTCCCAGAAAGTTTCAACTGCATGGAGACCAAAATTTGATCTAAGCCATTTAATAATAGGTTGTATATAAGAAAGCACACAACTTGTGAGGCGAACAGAATCAGTTAGCTTAGCATGCAGTTCCATTTTTAAGGGAATTCTTAGACGAAGGATAAAGTCTTGATTGAGGAGATATTTTCCTCATTTCAAAATTATCCAGGTTACTACCATTATCCGTAAAATTTGCCTCCACTCTGACATTGAACATTTGTCATCACAATGGACAATACCTGCTAGCAAATGTTCACCATTATCATTATCATTCTTTTAACATAATTTTCAACATTAGTAAGAAAGAACCTGTATTTCGTCAATTATGAAAATCTTCAATACAATCAAAAGGCAATACGTAATCTGACTGATCTTTTAATATCAACAGCATTAATACAACCAGCTGTAATAGTCGAATATAAATCATTTGGGTTGATTTTAAACTTGGCACAAAATGCATATCTCTTGTTAAGCAGTATATATATGTATTTGGGATGATTACTGCTGAGCACCTTCAAAATTATTTGAAAGTGGTATCATTTCAATTGCACATTATTACTACAGTGGGTGTTTGGGGTCAAACACTATGTTAAACCACAATTAGTGCAAATTAAAATAGAGCTCAGAGCATGTCTGTGTTCACAGGTTTACATCAAATATAGCCATTAATCGTGATACAAATTGGAAAAATGTGACATGGAGAAGATTAGTCTGGTTTAGATTAGCATCTCAATGAATGATCATAGATGGACATAACGTATCTTTAATTGAGATTTTGACCTGTGTAATCATGACACCAATTCTTTTTGCCTTGTTATCAAGAGTTTTTTTTAATAATGTGAATTAGATATAGTTCAAAGGGATGTATTCTCAAAGTCTGCAACAGAAACTATTAAGGTTCGTCTATATTTCAGTCATTGCAACATCAATTCAAGAATGGAAAAAGGATCTGGATAAATCACCAAAATTAAAAACATATGATGATGAACCTGAGATTTATGTGACAGGTCATTTGACAAGATCAAAGATCACTGATTGTCCAATTAAGATCTGGAGTTTTACCAGAGCAAATTGAAGTGGGGCGTTTTAAACTAGCAAAAGTTCAGGCAAATTTGAAATTCTACGAAATGTGTCAAAATAATTCAAAATATTTAAAATCCATATCCTATTTGCTTGCACCAAATATGACAATATTAATTAACTGACAATTGTAAAAGTAAAAAATGACCTTTTAGTATCGAAATATTCCCATCGGTCATCAGAATAACTTTTTTAAAGCCTAATACCATCATTTTGGAACATTTAAAGCAATTTTAGAAATTTGACCTT
>JAOXYB010038318.1:0-13424 GCA_028565635.1 Phoronis ovalis | reverse complement strand
TTCAGCTGAACTGTCATTCATACTATTTGATTTCTCTAAGTTGCTGGGTAACTTGGTATTAAGTTGACTTGCTGCTACATGTACTTTTTTATTTTCTTATTTAGGGATCCTCTCTTTTCCTACTAGTTGGTGAAAATCAAGAAAGGTATTTTTCAAGAATCACTGCGCATAAAATCACAACCCCCCCCTTTCGTGGTGCACAGAAATTCATGATCCCCCCCCCTTTTGCCTTGCACAAAAATTCCTTGCACCAACCCCCCACCCCTGTGGTAATTTCTGACCAGTCCCTTATTGCTAATTTCTGAAGGTTTTTCAAGATGTCACTCTTTGTTCATTCCCCGGAAAAGCCTATGAATTAGTGCATTCCTCATGTTCAGTTTATTAATAATCTTGATATGAAATCACCAAAGTTTTCCTTAATAAAAATTATGTATTTCAATTTCGTTATCAAGCTTTTTATTATCACATTTAATTATCTTGATTTCTATTTTCAAAACAATTTGGAAAGAATTATTGATTATATGCAAATGTAATTATTTTTTTATTTCCTTACCTTCTATTTTAAGTCGATCATATTTTAAGAAGGTTGTCTATAATGGCTGCCGGAATTAACAATGACATAAATAGGTTGCATACTGTACCTTTCCAATAAATGGACAGTTCGTCTTGTCAAAGTTTTTCCATGGGAAAAAAGCAACCTAAATACATTTATAGTTTATGTCTTGGAAAAGCATAAATGTCAAAGGGTCTACTCCATGTAAAATTGGCGTTGATGTTGGCATATAAACGCTCTACTAGTTTTGCAAGAAACAGTTGGAGTCTGTTGTATCGGTTCCTGGTGGTACTTATGGAGGATAATTATTAATGTTTGATTATGAGCTAGTTTATCCAAAATAACTTGACAAATACAATATAAAATAAATGTTATCAAAACATGATTACCCTGTCGAATTCGAAAGTACATCTTTGCTTAAGTTTGCTGACATTTGTCCCGTACCTTACATGAAAGAAAGTTAACAAAGTTTGTTTTAAATTTTCTGTATTCATCAATGCCACATACTTTGGCAAATATTGCTTCAGTTAAAATTCGTAACATTAAACTATATCGCCAATGCAGCAAAAGAATCATCAATACTCTTAGGATACCGGAGTAGTCCGTGTAACTGAAACTTGGACATTAGTACCGTATTGTACGGCTTAGTTATGATATTATTATTTCATGAAAATAACGGAGTAGAATAACTAATTTAGACTTCTGAAATATTAAATAATTTTATGTTCATTAAAAGACTTGCATTATTCTCTTGTTATATATACAAAAAGATAAATCTAGGTATCGAAAAATGACGTAATGAGAAATCCCGGGCGTAACCTGGCATCTATCCAGGTTTACTTCGTAGTTATTTTTTATAACACCTGCTAAATAGTTAAAGGTACTGAAAACACAAACGAGACCAATTAGCACTACCACTGATGAAAGCTGGTAACTATATTTTCGATACTTTAAAACATAAAAAGTAATATATTGAAGTTAATAGGCAGTTGCTTGCCCATCATGGAGATATATAACGGGTCGAGACCGATTCAAAAGTTATAATGGGCGAGACCGAATAATATTTCTACTCAGAATTTTTCACGAAGACCACAAGGAGATAGCATTTGCCAGGTCACTGATTTGCAGAGCAATCTCCTCAAAGTTATACGAGACATAACAATGCTGAATGTTGATGACACATAAGCTGTGACACAACGGATAGATGTTTCGTTTTTCCCTTTTTGTCCTTTAACGTTGTGAATTATTAACAAATTATCAATTTCAACAGGTATAGTTTCAGTTTCATATGATTTCAGATTCGGCTTCTTTTTCATTTCTTCTTCGTACTCTTTGAAGGTCTTTGCATTTCTATATTATTTCGAATACAACAAAAGTAACTTTCATTTTAGATTTATACTAAACATGTCGAGCACACAAAATCTCGTTAGAGCAAATGAGAGATTGATCTATTTGAAGCCTTTTTTAAAGTTGTCATACACACGAACTTGTCTTTTAGCTGGTTTATTCAACTGAAGATATTTACTTCTCTCTTACACAGCAGATTGAATACCATTAAGAATAGGACCGCAATGTCGAGGTTAAAGGTAAAGTAAACCAAATATTAAAATGTTTAATCCTACAAATGCTTAATATTGTATTATACAAAAATATTTGTATAATATGATGTTATTGTACCATTTGTTTATCTGCTGTTATTATTCGTCTGTTGTTGTTATTACAAAAGACGGGGTTAAGTACAGTTCGAGGCAGTACATGATGTCGCCTTAAGGGATTTGTCCCGTTTTCAGTTACTTTTGAGTAAGCCAGCTGCAAGTGGAGATGCAGATCGTTTGAAAACATTTATTACCAGCGGCAAATACGACGTGAACGAACACAATGAGCGGGGAAGAACAGCTGTGTATATAGCCATACTGAATCGTCGAGAAGACGCTGCCATTGTGCTATTGAAAGATGGAAAAGCAAATGGTGGAGTAAAGGATATGGTTAAGTATTTTGTATTACGTGTTTTAAGCAAGAGATTTTCAATCCCTACATAGACTGAGTATTCATGCCGTAAATTTGTTTGTCTAAAATGAATAACAATAATTCATATAATTAGTATACGATAATTTTGGTAATAGCTAGTTTTGTTTCCAACTCCTATGTATAAACTCTAACCAAAGGTTATCTCCTTGAATATTAGACAATCTAAGATTGTTATCAGCTGAAACCACTGGCTACAATTATGACAAAATTGGTCCATCTAAATTTTATTAATCTCCTAGTGAATCGCCATGTTGATAAAAAGGCTCACTTCCTGCTGTTATTTCTACGTAAAACAAAACAAAATGATATCAAATGTCTAGGCATATAGAGCGACTCTGATCGAGATCATGGTTAGCACGATGTCCAGTTCTCATTATTAATAATGATACTATACATTCTAGATCTTCCCTCTCCATACATGCCACTTTTATGCATACAATTTATAAGTATAATCATTCTCGCGTATTAGGATGTTAGGTTTACTGCTGCCTAGTCCCTTAGTCCCCCTGTCTATTACTTATTTTCTGTCATATCCCACTTTCGCGTGCCACGTCATATCCCATGCACTTGAAATTCGTATGCATGTTGTTATAGCTTCTAACAAGAAGTTGGAAGCCACATATAAGCAGGTTTCGCTTTTTGCATTATAAAGATAATATAATCTTTTAGTACTAAAACTGATGAATGCCATACAGTTAGTCTCAGTGGATGTAAACCGTGTTTTGTGCTTCTAAAATAATTTGTCAAATGAATTCTTTGCTAAAAAAAGAAAGACAACTTAATCATGACACGAAAGAAAGCAAACGAGAATTTTACATCTGAAATGTAGAGAACTGGTTTGCATTTTACTTACTTTGTGAATCTGAGGCCAAACTTGGCCCTTGCTTTTCTGCACAAAGTGACTCCGAAAATTAGATTAACGTTTGAAGATTTCAAGATGCAACTGTGCAACAAAATCTGCATTATTGAATATTGGTTGTTTTACTCGTCCTTTATATAATTTATGCTTTAAAAATATTATATATCAACAAATATGGTAACAATGTACTTATTATGTCAATACAATGGGATTCTAACCCAATAAGTTTCAATTATTTGCCATATATGAAAGTCGAGATAAAATTAAATATCTGTAAGCAGGATCTTGAGACAGCAATTGACACTATGAATGCGTCCCCTCATAGCCAAAAGAAAAGTTGCTTTTCTTTATACCTTCAGCATCTGAAACGACAAGCAGTGCATGCCATCCGTCGCCAGTCCATTTTTAACACGTAAAATTTAGGCCCAAATCGACAAATATTGTTTTTACTCAAACTTGCTGCAACTTTACTCATTATGCAAACTAATTCAAAAATTTAAATATGTACATATTTATATACTCAAGTTTCCGTTTTGATTTCTCTGATTTGTATTTTTCACAAAAAAAAACTATAAAAAGTGGTTTTAGAAGCAAAACACACTGATGACATCCCTGGTGGCTAACTCTATAGAGCACTCATTGTTATCTTGATATAACTAGGCATCGTATCAAATAAGGGTGCCACACGGTGGCGACACTCTTTGTGTTTACTTGCAATTTTCATTGAATTTTGCTCTGCCGAGTGACGACCGAGCGAATTTCGTGCTGCCGCGTGACGGTAATTCAAAGCAATGTGATTATAAGAATATACAGCAGTCATTTCTTTTTATAAGTACTCCCAACTTCTATTTTCCGCATGTTTTAATGATATACTACAGTCACGGTATGTAGAATTTAAAACCCATTATGAAAGCAGCTTAGAGTACATATATAGAAAACATGACAGCAGTATATTATTTCGCCTAGTCACATTAATTTGATTACCTGGTTTCCGTCGTCACACGTCACTCCGTCACGCCGTAAGCGTATACCCTGCGCAATGTGCCATGTGGCACCCTTAATTATCTGAGGTGCTATGTAGTTGGTTATAGTAGGATCGAACCCGGAATTGTCATTTCTAACAATGCTTCGTGAGATCAACTATCCTCGAAGCATTGTTGGCACTCAATGGCGCAAAGGATCAAATCACACAATCCACTGCACGGTCCAGTATCAACAATCTTTAAAGCAAAGGATGTGTGAATTGGAAACCCGATGCAACAACTATATACTGTACATGGATTCCAACTTTTGCTTGAAAGACATAATAACATACGATTTTCAGGGTGACATGACAGAATGAGATATACGGGTCCCCAGAAATGCCATACGATTAAAGTTGCCTTTCAAACATAAGGGAGATATATAATAATGATGCATAAATGCTATTATTGTCATTTTAAAAACCAACTTTGTATTTATTGAGAATATGTCACACTAGCTGCAGCTTTTTAAATTAATCGAAAGAACTTTAATGTTATATAGGATGGAAGATCTGCTTTACATTATGCAATCGAGGATGACAAGTGTAACATTAATTGTCAAGATTACTGGAGCGGTGATACTGCTCTTCACTGGGCAGTTACTAAGGGTCTTTTAGAGATGACAAGATTCTTGCTCGCTAACGGAGGTGATGCAACTATACGAAATTTGGTATTTCACGTTAGATATTCTTTTTTTTCCTTTGTTACACCTTATAAGTTATATTTCTTAACTTATCATAACTTAATTAAATTTTGAACAGAGTTTTGACTTACGATAGGGACACGCCGTACATATATATTGCTTGAAGTCCGCTTATAGATAGAGCATCCCAATAGCGGTGCTTCGATTTTTCTGTTTAATGTTTCTATTTGACAATTATCTAAGTGACAGTTTTAAACACTGGCACTGTAAAGAGACGAAGTAAGTGCAAGTAGTACTAAGTGTACACATTTTCAATGCACATGTCCCATACTCACAATTTCTGGTTCAAAGCCATAAAGCTTTAACATTGTATCAATTACAAAATATGTTTCAACAGAAAGGATATACAGCCTTGTTTTATGCTGTTAAATGTGGGATGTCAGACTTTATGGACCTGCTCATAGCAGCTGGGTGTGATGTAAATGAGCAAGATGAAGATGTGATACTGTTTTAAATCATGCAGCAAGAAGTGGCATGAATGAAATGGTCATCTACCTTATACGTGTCGGAGCTGATTACACGATGACAAATGAGGTACAAAACAACATCTGGATTTTCTTATAATATTTATACGTATCGTTTTATCTCAAATTTATCTTAAAATATTTCTTTACGACATCATTTGACAAATATTTACACTACCTCGTAATCTTTAAAATACTATTTAGATCTAGTCCGTATTACGCTGGTTAATTAATAATTGAATTGATTCAATTGGGATCAAGCTTGAAATTGATACTAAACTGTAGAACAGCATGCATGTTTATTATGTGTTTTGTAAAAACTAGTTTGGGCATAATGCGTTGCATCCTGCGTCTCAACTTGGTCATGTTAAAACATCAGCAATACTCTTAAATGCTGGCTGTGATCTGAATCTTCAAGACCAATGGGGCAATAGTCCTTTGCACGAGAGCGTTAAAAATTGCAAAGACCAGACTACAATGTTCCTGCTAAAAAGTGGAGCTGATCACAAGATTAGAAACAAGGTACTAGTTTGTACGAGTCCCGCAAAATATCTTAGCATTCAAGTGGTGACAGACAGCAAGCCAAAGAGTTAGTGAAAGAAATTGTTTGCAAATATTACTAAAGATGTATTCTTTTAAAGTTGAACTTGAAGCCAACATGTACACCTAAATTCATATTATTCAATTCAACAGCTAAATCATTTAAAAACATATTAAACAGCGTTGCATGGTGATAATACATCACCCTGTCTTACTCTACAGGAAACTAATCTGTAGAGTGACTTTCACGCACACAAACACGAGCTACTGGATTACTACATACAGATTGGATTGCATTGTACATACGGCCATCAAAAGAAAAATGTAGTAGCTTAAAGAACAAAAGACTTCTATCTATCCGGTCAAATGCTTTTTTCATATCAATGAAAGTAGCGAATGTATCTTGTCCTTTACACTTCCTATTCCTAATTATAGAAGCTAAAGCAAAAACATGCCCAATACAGGTTCTATTTTTACGAAAACCGTTTTGCTCGTCCACAAGAAGTTCATATCTTTCAAGAAAGGAGGATATTTGTGATTTAAAATGGAACTATACATTTTGTAAACTAATTCCCCGATAATTTAATGGTACCCTTGGGTCTTTATCAGCGCCTTTCGGTGTTGGCATAATATTGGCTTTCAACCAAGTGGATGGTAAACATTGTGAAACAAAATAAGATTGAAATAATTTTTGTAACACTTCAATGACGGCATTGTTCTTTAGGACTTAATTTTGAATGTGATCTATACCCATAGCTTTCTTATTTTTTGCCTTAGCAACCATTTTTCTACTTCCTGGGAAGATAAATCTTTATTTATTTCATCATTTGATCTATAGTCATCACTTAATATAGTTTCTTCTAACACTAATTTCTCTCTCATAATATCTTCATAAAATCATCGTCAAATGCACTTTCAGGTGTAAAATCAGAATAAAGTGACTGAAAATCTATTTTCCATTTACTCAAGACAGAATCAATATCTGTTTGTATAACTGTCTTTTCATATATTTCCAAGGGTACCGACTTATTTGGACGGGGGCCAATTTTTGTTTAAATGATCGCAGAAAGCCTGTGGGTTTTCAGTATTCAAATTTTCAATTTCCTCCATGAGGCCCCTATTATATAATCTCTCAGTTTGTCTTAAAAGTTTGTCAAAGCCAGTGTATTTAATTTGCAGTTCAAAGGTGCGTTGGCTAAAAGGTTATGTTTAATAGAGGGAAAATACCGTGTGTTAATATTTGATTACATTCACATGTTCGTCGGCTTTGTCACAATTACATAGTGTAACGATAGCTTTTTCAACTGAGCAAAGTTTAGCAATTACATTATAATACATCATTTTTTACTCCGAAATAAAATCACATTTTTTACTATTTTCAATGATTGTAATTGCTTAAGGTGTAAAATCAGGATACCTCCGGATGAGTTAAAAGAAAATATTCAATCACTTGCGCGATATCTCAATAGTATCCCTAAAAGCATCACAGAACAGCAAAATGGGATTTTCTATGAGCTATAACTTTCATTTCTAGTTGTAAATTACCCGCGAAGCAAGCCTATTTTGAAGCAGACCTATTTGAAATAACATCGTTAAAAAACGCCCGTAACTGACCCTGTTTTATCCTATGTAGTCAGGTGCTATTACTGATGTGCAATGAAGTTGATTGTATATGATATAATGTGTTGCGCACGGCTATTAATTTTTCTAAGCCTGGCCCGGCAAGGGCCGCAGAAGCTGAAGGGTAAATTATGTTATGTGGGACAATTTTTGACTTTTCCTTGCACCCCCTCGGGGTAGTTTCTGACCAATACCTAAGTTTTATGCCCGGCTGATTTTCATCTGATGGCTGAAAAATATATCCTTTTTACACATCTGATGGTTAAAAACACCCCTTGTTTTACGTGTCTGTAACTCATGCTGAAAACAACACCCTATTTACCAATATTTAGCTAGATATATACCCTTAACACGGAACGCGCGTTACGCGCTTGGATGGAAAAAAATTACCCTTTTCACGTGATTTCTCGTTCACGCATGTGGACCCAGCATTTGACCCATGTGCCCCCCCGGGCAGAGTATACAGAACTGAATACTAAAACTATTCAATTTAATAAATGTTATGCCTTCTACTAAGCTCTACGAAATAAATATAATATATATTAAATAATTAATGCTCTATACTAACTTTTAGCCAAAAGGTTTTTACAAGCGGCGTTTTGATTGGCAAAACATTGCCCTGGTGGAAAAACTAAGCCAATCACAACATCGCTTTGTTATTGTTTTATAAATAGCTCATAACATGGTGAAATCGGAACCTGATGAAGTTTATTCGCATTATATGTATCATCCCGTTATTTTTTTAAGTTTCTCGACAATAAAAAAACTTGGTTGGCCTAAAAACCGGGAGATTTGGACTTACAACCGGGAGGTCGGGAGACGTGGTCCAAAACCGGGAGACTTGGTAGGTCTGCATTTTTCATGTTTATTTTATGATATGCCTACACGTATATTTCTGGGAAATGCCATTTGGGTATTTCTGGGAAATGCCATTTGGGTATTTTAAGATCTGAGCTGGTTTGACCTGCAATTTAAATGTATACGTGGAGGACGGTTACAACTAACAGTGTTGTCAATCAAAGAGTGAATATTGTCACCACAACTGTAGCATTATACCGACGACCCAGTTCAGTTTATATATCATTTGATATCTAGATCAGTAATACTACGGATCCCCTAGTGGCCGGATAGCTCAGATTTGCACAATTTCCTGGAAAAGGAAATCGTAGCACGGTAAACCTGGGCAGGCAATTAAGCAGATTTCGGCATGAAAGTACAGAAATAACTATTTGTCGCACATTTCTAGTAGCCCTGGGCACTGTAGGGGTAAGTAGACTATGATCAAAACAATATATACTAAAAATAATAATATTCAATTAAATGTCAGACAAAAACACAGTAAACAAATAGCGTATGACTATCGATCTTCATGGGCGTGTCTTATAGTGATCCGTTATGAGTGTCAATGTATCCACTTTATATATGTAACTGTGATTGTAAGATAAGTGTCCGATAAAGTTATAAAAATGTGAAAGTTTGGTGTTTTTCTTGACAGCGCTTTGGGGTAAATCACTGTAAATGCCCCTTGTAGGTACTGTAACAAATTTTAACCTTAATATATACTATATACCTTTTCTCACAGAATCATGCAATCTGATAAATATGAACAACGTTTTGAGTGTATATTAAATCACTTATGATAAGTGAGATAAGTTGTCTTGAGCTAGTTTCTGAAAATGTTGACTCAGCAAGATTTAAAATGACGCCTAAGCATAATTTTAAATCGGGAAAAACCCAAAAATGACGAGTAGATCTATTTTGGTTTATAAAACTTTCCCAATCTATTTTTGAAAGATCTCGCCATCCTTGCTTATAAAAGAGGGTGTTTTTATCATTCAAAGGGTGGTGAAAGAGCAGAATTAAGAAAGGAGGAAGAAAGGGGAGAAGGAGAAATTAGGGCCGCCGGGTTACATTTTACTGATTTTATAAGAGTCTGAGCTACATTTTTAAGAAAGGAACTGAAATAACTAGAAACGGTACAAAAGATATATTAGAGTTTAATTAATTTATTTACCTAAAATTTAAGATAGTTGTATACATCCAATTTGTTAAAATTACTCCAAATATAACCTTGATATTCAAAATTCTTTGTGTTAAACTGAGTTCCCAGACGATTTAGTTGTAGGAGTCATAAAAGTTCCAACTGTAAAATAATCCTGCAGAATTATCCCTCATTAAATTCAATAGTAACAAATTACTAATCCACGTAAAAAAGGAGATGTGTCCAATAAGTAGAGACACGACGCACGACCAGTAGACTGACCTCAGTCCCTTTTGGGTGTTTTTAAACCTTATTTATTTATAACTTGTCAAATAGTTTACACCATTGCCTTTTATTCAGTGTCAAATGTTCACCCAGTATCAAGTTTACACCCTCAGTCCCTTTTGGGTGTTTTTAAACCTTATTCATTTATAACTTGTCAAATAGTTAAAGCCATTGCCTTTTATTCAGTGTCAAATGTTCACCCAGTATCAAATATTTATCCAGTATCAAATGTACACCGAAAGGTTCTGCATGTATACCAAAATAGCATATATTAAATAAAGCAAGTATTGACACTTTTAGGGACTTGCATGATTTTTTCTGCTCATATGTGTAATATTATACAACCAAATATTATTATATTTTACAATAAATGATATTACAATAATAATATGCAGAAAACAGTCTGGACTACAGACTACATACGTGGTTACGTGAACTATATGCAGGCTAACCTGCTGGCGACTTGATCCAAAATGCATTGACCGGATCTCCTCGTTTGCTTTACAGGCATACTTTTCGCTGAAATCGACTTGGATAACACATTCTTTGTTTTTGAGTGTGTTTTTCAGACGACGGATTTCCGCGAATTGGTGCTGGATCCTGTACTCGTGAGCCATTATGGACTTGAAGCGATCTTCAAATAGCCTGCACAGGTACACGATTGTATCGGTTTTTGTTATCTTTCTCGTGACTCTGGTTTCTACTTTTTCTTTGTCCTTTGTTTCTCTGTTCAGCACGACATTACACCACTCACTGTAAGTGACCTTGTCAGTTGATATTGAAGGCCGACCATCTTTGTAAATATTTCCGATGTTTTCTCTGCATTCATCACAGTCTCCATGCATGCAAGCTTGTAATTTCGTTGAGCAGACTACAGCGGAGATCAGGTTGGAAAGATTA
Source organism: Phoronis ovalis (assembly GCA_028565635.1). Taxonomy (NCBI): domain Eukaryota; kingdom Metazoa; phylum Phoronida; family Phoronidae; genus Phoronis; species Phoronis ovalis. The sequence goes on along the minus strand of JAOXYB010038318.1, from coordinate 2,469 downwards.
GCAGACAGGAGCACTCCCCTCTCATGCAAGCTTGTAGCTACAAGCTCTGCAATACAGTGCAATTTGCATTTGACAGTGTTGCGAGTGTTAACCATGGGTGTGACAACAAAGAATGGCCTCGGTCTAGTGAAGGTTGTGTATGATACCTTGGCGTCTTTGGTTTCCTTTTTGAAAGGTGTTGCATTTTATTGCGAAAGCATCTCTTTATAAACAAGAAGATGTCTCATTAAGTATGGTTCCATATAAAGTAAGCAGTTGAAAACGATTGATTATTATTATTGCGGCGAACCCGGCCGAGCGGTCTTAGCCTGTTGTAATGGTTTGGCAAGGCACTGCTAAGAGGTAACTGTATGATGGTAACTGTACTGGGAAGACTGGTCTAGAGATCAGAAGACAACTCGGCTTCTAGGTCCAACGTGCACTAGCTTTATTTTTATTATTTACATAATTATATATAGTGACTGGCCCATGAATGGACCAGTCCCATACACACACAAGGAGATTCCATTTCCTCTCGGGACGCCACATTATTCTGAATATAAATTAATATGCATTATTTTCGTGACAGCTTTCTCTGTCTTGACTGCCTACAATGTGACAGTTTGTTTATTATTGTCAGAACCGTGATGTCACCTTGTCTCCACATACATTCCGGTACTGTACTTGTCATATGTTTTAGTAATTTTAATGTATGAATGTTGTCTTACACTGTACACTCCAAGATGTTCATGCAATCTTTTTCTTTATTCAAGTTTGGAAATTCATCATCTGGGTAATCTCACTTTTAGTGTTAAAATTCCACTACACTCTAAACATATGTGTTCTACTTTAGAACACTAAATAGAACACAAAAATGTTACACTTTGTGAACACAGTCATAGTGTTCTAAAAACACAGCACACTATGTGTTCTAGATTTGGAACTCCTGGTTTTCAAGTTGGAACGCATTTTAGAATGCAAAAAGGTGTTCACAATAGAACACATGTGACGCATGTTACACTTACAGAACACCATTTTGGTGTTCTGCCATGACTTTCTGAACACAAAGTGTTCTAATTGTGGTGAATTGCGTTGTTCAAATTCACAAGCAGTATTTTTTTCATAGTAAACTGAATTTAAAAGTTATGCATGCCAGGACCTTTAGGGTTATCAGACTATATATCAAGCAACTAACCTGGACCTAACACAAAAAAAGACTTTCTACTGTAACAGCGAGTTCTTTATTTGTGTTCATGCTTGGAGGCATGATCCACACTGATAATAAATTAAGACACAACGAATTTCACATTCTCACTTCTACCGAATTATGGAACAAGAATTTGAAAAGTGATTCAATGAGGCTTTCTAGAATTATTTGCACATTAAAAACCAGTTCAATATAGGTCGTTGCATGATGTTCTTTGAATATACTCCGGGGCATACCAAGTCGAAGATGTAATAAATTGCCATTAGCCAAAAGACAGCGACAATCAGTCCAATTTCTCCACTCTTGTGAGTACCCTATCACACACAATGAAGATGGCTGTGTCCTCATCTTGTCTCGTGAGCAACATAACTTTATAGGAGCATCAGTTGCCTTCCGTCTCGTAAAGCTTTTTGATGTCATCATCAGGGATGTCCTGAAACAATTTTTAATAATAGTAATTTTCAAAATATAATTTCTGCTCAAATATTTCGCACTCAGACTAAGAGAATTTGACTGACAGCGTTAAGACTGAAATAAAGTATATGGCCTTGTTTTCTATCTGGGAGTTAATTGATAAATATTTCAAAATATTTGATATTCGTCATAGTTTCCTATCAAACACAACGTACAGTAGTCTGGATAATAGTATCACGTGACCTAAAGAATCGGAACACACAGTGTTCAGACTAGAACACTAGTGACCAAACGCCAACGGTTGAAACCGTTAATTCTTTTGAAACAAATTCTGAATTAACAACAGATTATAACACTCAACCACTTAACACAAGTTTTGTGTTTCACTGCCGGCGCCCAAAAGTATTCAATTTGCTTTAACTGAGGCTAAAACGCTTCTTATGCCAAAGGCAATAGTAGGTATGTGACAAAAAAAATCAAAATATTTTAGTTCCAATCAAAAGAGCACTTCAAGACCTTCAAACCGGTATATAAATCATGTGGTTAGGATAAATAATAAAGTTTCTAGAGCAAATTTAACGCGAGAAATATGCGCATCAAAAGTGCCATTGTTTTAGTGCAAAAAGCGTGACCTTTTTCTGAACTTAAACAATTAAAATTGAAATAACTCTGCTGTTAGTTGTCCAAATAACACGAAAATTGGCATGTAGGAAGAAGATATAATATGTTTTAATTCCACAAAGTTTTACACCATAGCGAATCAGTTAATTCGTAGTTAACACAGTTAACACAAAGGTTAATTTCATATTGAAAACTTGAAATTGGAATCAGTCAGCTGCTAGTTGTCCGCTGGTAACTATAAACAAAAT
>JAOXYB010038307.1:0-13424 GCA_028565635.1 Phoronis ovalis | reverse complement strand
ATGGGTATATGTATGTATGAGTATGTGTGGTTTGCACATATATTTGTATAGTATAGTCATGTTGTAGTACATATTAGCAGTTTACTTAGTATTGTCCATGTACTTTGTAAAATATGTTACTGTGACAATAAACTATATATAATTAAACTAATCTAGCCGGTCACTGTAAGAGACAAACATTTTGTATAAAAACTGCCGCCAACTATACAATTTTAAGAGGATTTCTATGCTAATAGATTGCTAACTTACCATTCGGATAAGCTGAATGATGTAATAACAAAACACTTACTTCTTATTTTTTGGAAGCGTTTTATTTATATATTTGGTTTCTATCCAGCTAACCTTAAACCAATCGGTGTAATCCTTATTTCCGCAGCATTCGTAAGCCATTTGTAAATTATCAACCATTGTTTTTACATTGTGAGAGCGTTTATATGATTTCATAGATTTTTGTAGCCCCTCTATAAATGTGTTTTCCCAAGAGATTCTGTGTACGAAGCAAAATATAAATGTCATTATAATAGTTAGTATAGCGAGTACCAAGAGGATGACAAATGGAAGCAAAAATTGGTTGACTGCGACACGGGTTTCATGTTCGAGGCTCCAAGTACTCTTATATAGCAGTACTGCACCTATCAGACAAATGATAACCATGGTAATGCCTAACCCCATTAGCGTGTATACTAAGTATCCTGAATCATATCCGTATCTCTCCATTAACTGAAACTGAGTTTGTATGTACATCTTGTAATATGCACCACCAGCCGTGATAAGACATCCAAGCAGAATCAAGATGCCATTCAATATGGACGAACATGTACCAAGTTTTTGACGGTTCTTCTCTTTAACTTTGATTTCTCCACAGGCCATCTTTGAAGTATCTTCCTGTCTAAAATTGTATGTAAACTTTCATCCTTTTGTAATTGGAAAATCCGATTGGAACGTTTTTGCTTGACGTGGTAACTGAGGTATATGACGGTACTTAATTGTTTTCCCCAGTAATTCGTAAAAATAGTAAACGCACAATTGTACAAGTTTTATACATGGTAATCTGTTTTTTTTTTGTTTAGAAAAAATCTATGCTCTATCAAATTTTTATGTTTAACTATTATTAAAAAAATGATTCAGATGAAAAATCTCGCAAACTATAGCAACGTCACCATATCGTCATAATGCCATCCTTGGTAACAATTTTGCTTCTTTCTTTATTCCACCGTTGACAGATTTCTAAAAATTGTAAAATTCTAGTTTATAAATATGGGTAATGTAACTGGTAAAAAGAAAAATATAATAGTAAGCAAACCAACAATTAAAACAAAAAAGGAAAAGATTTCCATAAATTTGAAAACAGAAGAGGAGAAATTATCTACCAAAACTGACGAACATGGTGATGTTGGAGATCAGAAAACGTCCAAACATACAGCTGGCTATAGTTTGGTAGAGGTTGTTGACCTAGAAGAAGACGATTCCCCACCATCTGAGAGCACAGTTCAATACGGAAGGCGACAACTTCGGATTGATGATAAAGAAAATAGTCGGAAAAAAGAGCCACCTCTACCATATAACCAAATGTATCCGGCACCAGCAATGCATTTATTGACGCCAGCATCAAAATTGATGGGGAAACAATCCAACTGTACGGAAGATACATGCATAAATGCTAACGTAGCTACAAAACCTCCCAGATATCCAATTAGAAATGAGAGTTTAAAAGGAAACGATGTATTGAAACCAATATTAAACGCACCCTTAGCCAACATCGATAAGAATTCGTGGACTTCTGGAAATAATTCGTCACTTAGAAGATTTAACTTGTCATCTTGTTCCACGGCACTCTCTTCAGGAAAACCGAGATTGTCACCAATTTGTCGTTCAGTGGACGAGTTAGCTTTTAAGCGTGGCCTAAATACCAAACCTGTGTTATCAGGTACTCATGCAGAATTGGCATTCATGGAAACTGCAGCAGGTCAAACACTTTTTTGCAATACAGCATAGTTAAACTTTAGTGATTTAAAGGTGTTTATATGTCCAACAGAAAATAATTAGATTGTCTTTTAGCAAAGGTAAGGATTACGTACAGAGCGAAGTCCTTTAAATGACCTCTCGACTGCATTTTTCAATGATTTTTGAACTTTCCATCAATTTTCAAGAAGTATTTTTGGACCTTATGACCCTAGTGATTCCTATAAATGATCATCAACCTGATAACATTCTTTTTGGATGTTTTAACGAATTAATAAAATGGTCTTTGACCGTCTAAATGACCTTTTGTGTTCAAGATTACTTGAACCATTCCAACGATATCATATCTCAATCAACTGCCCCCTGTGTACCTCCAATTAAGCGTCTTCGAGCGATTATAGCTTGCTCAACATTGAAAACGAAGACACAAACGAAGTTTCCAGTTGGTCAAGGCTATATATAACTAATTACAATTTTGAGTCGTTTTTTTAGGCAAATATTACATCACATTTTTTAACTGCATAGTAACATTTACTTCCTTTTCCATACATGTTTTTTTACATAAAAAGAAATCCAAACTAGTATTGGAATGACAACGCAAACAATGCACTCAGAAAAGGATTGAATCCGAAATTTTATTCTTTTTTCAGACAAAGGCGTGACGTCTACCGATCCGATTCGTGACAGGTTTGGTCCAAAGTCACAAAAACGTGGAGTCTTTCCTCTTAGCACCATGCTGCCAGGGACAGCAAACGACTGCGAGGAAAATGTGGATATTGAAACAGCTACACAACCTTCAGTAAAAAAAATAAAGGGACCACCATTTTGGGATGTAACTTCTCATGCGAAACATGATTTTTGATAAATACCAGTCACGAAGAATAATCGTATCAGGTACACTAGTGTAACCATATTTCGAGAAAACATGTTTCGGCGTGGTCCTATCTACAGACTCGATCAGAAAAAAGAATCGGAGACGGGAAGTACATGTCAAAATATGCACCTATGTGATCGAGACACTGAAAATTTTACACAAGATGCAATATTCCTTTATATATTCCTATATATCAAGGATTTGACGATAAAACTGAAAACTTCAACTTTGGGAATACACGAACACTTTCAAGAGCCGACTAAGTGATCCTTGTGCATTGTATAAACAGTAGCCCTCCTTTGTGTTACAAATTAAAACTTACACCAGCATCCTCTGGGAATATGGTAGAACAAAATCGTTGTGAATGCTCGAATCAGAATGGTTAAAATTGTTGCATTCAAGACTATGGCATAGTATTTATGCATTAACAAAACATGTTCAAACTATATACTTGATGAGTGATGCCTACAACAAAATCATAGGTATTATACTTAAATATTGTACAATAGTAATCAGTTATCAGCCTTATTTCAAATAAGAAACAGTTTAGTGCGAGCAAAACAATTATCATTACTTTTATTAGGTCTCATTTTGAACAAAAACCTGATACTAAATATATAAAATTTTCTACCCAGAAAAACAAAATGCAAACTAATTCTTAAGAAATTTTAAACAGAGTAGTTACATGAGAATTAACCAAGGTCAGATTTCAATCAAATCAAGTAACCCAACCTAGCGACAATCCTGTATACATAGTATAAGTATCAGCTAATCAAGGCCTGCTGATTTCCAAGTTCTAAAATCCTACAAATGTAGATAATGCAGCATGTATCATTATAATTTGTTGATTTCAAGTACCAGTAAAGTTTGTAAGCAATCACATAGATTAGTGGTACACAGGGCTCAAAAGAAGTGCCAATGAAGGGACGGCCATATAACTAAGTATATTCTGACCTTTCAAGTTCAGTGACAGTGTAGTTTTACAGTTAAATTGAGGTTCGAAATGACAAAAAAATGAAAATCTTCTGTTATTAATAGTATTTATTTGTGATTACATCATTTGAACAGCAGGTTTTTGAATTTTGTCCAAGTCATAAAGCTAATAGCATTCAGTATAAAAAAATAACGTGTGCAATAATGTAGACCATTTTATGTATGCAAGCTGGTGGTTACTTATTTCTTCTATTATAATTGTAAAATCACTTCCTCTGAATAACTAAAAAAATAGCAGGAATCTGAAAATAACAATGTACCAGTTTTGTGAACTATATAATTTTGACTAAATATATATTATATTATTTTTTCCTTGTCATATAATATGTGTTCACTGTCTTAGATTAATGTTTATTTCAACCAAATGAAGCAGTTCAAAAAAAACAATAGAAATACATTATCTACGTTGAAATCATGTGTTAATATGTACGCTTGGTCTTGCAATTTTTAAAAATTACAGAACCAATTAACTGACCAGCAAATATTTTATCGTTAATTCATGCAATATATACACCATGATCATAATCATTATACTTTTCCCAGTTTAGTCCCAAGAAGCTATTCTTTTGTCTTCTGGCAAAATTTTCCAGTTAGGAGATGCCTTATCGTTTGCCAACCAATTAAAATCATCCACATCGTGCCAGTTATTTCTCGACAGATCTAATCCTGAACTGCGATAATCATCATTCAACTGCTCGTAATTCCAATTGTATGGAGCAAATTCAACATCATTACAGTCTTCAATGATTGCACGGCTAGTAACATGAAGATAAAATTTACTTTTTGTCGTGGTATGCACTCGAAGTTGTTGACAAGCAACAACAAAGACGCAATCTACACAATCATCAACAAATATAGAGCCAGCAACAGGACCACTGAAAATTTTGCAGTTTTTCAATTTGTCGATATGTATGGCACATGGTGCTCCTCGAAATTCAACTACACAGTCTTCAAGATTGGATAATGCAACATCTTTCGCATTAATTTCATCTGAATTTTTCAGCAGTTTTTGGGATTTAATATTTTTATATCCACAGTCAGTAAGTGGCACGTCTATTCCATATTTCTGTAGGCTGTTATTGTGACAGGGTACTGGTTTACTTCCATAATCGACTTTATCAGTAACTTTTTTCTTAGATTTAAAAGCAAATTTCTTTTTCGGCATTAACTTTTCACGCTTTTCTTGAGTTGTAGTTTGTAATTTTGCAACTGTCTCTTGTGCTTGTCGAATTTCAAAAGAAGGTAGGAAAATTGTGGAATCTGAAAGAAACTTCTGCAGCTTTTGTAAAGAGAGGGTTATCGAATCAAAATGTTTGGATAAATCTGATTTAGCAATGACCTCACTCTTTTCTAGATCATTCTCAACATCCATTTTGGCTTTGGCGAAATTTTCACTGAAAAAAGAAGCTTTTTCTTCTGCTGCGGACCTTCTTTCCTTATCATCTTTCCGCTTTTGAACTTCTTCGAGTCTATCTTCTTCTCGTTTTTGTAAACGATCGGTAACAATTGCTTTCTTGTCATCCAAATTCAGTAAAATTGGTGCATCACCGGCGGAATCGGTTACTAAGTTCGCCATCTTCTATACGACAGGAAATGCAAATGCGCATGTCCGAATAATCAACACTACTTCGAAAATCATTAAATGTGGATTAAAAACTAAAAATTAATATGGAGTGAATCAATCTATTCTGACCCCGAGATTCGGATATGTTTATCGAAAATACAAAAATAAAACTGAAAACACTTTATTTTCTATTTAATACTTGACTTTGTGAGTTAGACTGGTTCCCTGTCCTCCCGCTAGATGTCTCTGATAAGGCGCATTTGTGAGTGCCCTGAAACAAATTATAGGTCAATGACCTATTTTTAGTCTAATATTGCAACTCAATATTGATTACATTATTATCAGAGTCTCATCGCAGATGAAGTTTTGTAGGGCTTCTGTAGGGCTTCTGTATCAGTGTAATAAGATGACAATATCTGAAATACAAACATTCACATTGGTATGTGTGGTTTTAAGTCAAAGTATTGTTTTGGTCATGTTGTCATCAACACCAGAAAAACCAAATCTCATTTTGATTTTAGCAGATGATCTTGGATTTGGAGATTTGTCGGTAAGCAGGAATAAAAAATATGCTTTGTTAATATCCGGGGTGGGGCACGGCCGGGGCACGGTCACCTGACGATCCGAGCATGTGTCGTTATATTTTAAAATATATATGATATCCATATGCAGTTAGACATTTTTCTTCAATTTGCTTGCACTTTTTTCTATTATCTTCAGAACAATTTAATAGACTCAAGTATGTTTAGCAAGAGTAATCTAGTGCCTAGTTATATTTTTAAATAAATAATTTTTTTTATGATGGATAGTATAATTATCATAAATTTACTTATTTAAAATATAACTATACTAGATTGCGCATGAGGTCGTATGGATAATAGATCATATATTTATTTATTTTAAAATATAACGACACATGCTTGCCAGGTGACCTTGGGGTGGGGAGGGGGGGGGTAAATATCGATCAAGAAATATAGCAATAGCTAAAACCCCATGGAGGTACTTGACAGAAAAGTTGGTAGGGGTGTGCGGCCTAGGGTAAAAACTCTGACCCTCAGTGTGGTAAATAAAGATCACCAAATATATACCCTGTCGTAAACAACTCTCCCAAAATAGAAACCCTGTGTAAAATGTACTTGTAAATTATATACCCTGTGGTAAATAATTACGGAAAAAATTGTTAACCTTAATTTTTCATATCTGTCGTAAATGCAATTTACAAGAAATACACCCTGTGGTAAATATCCAACAAAAAAGTATACCCTATGGTAAATAACGCTTTGAGAAGCATGAAAAACATACCCTGTGGTAAATGAGGGAGCTGAAAAATGGAGGCCTATTGGGCGGCACATATATATATAGGCTAAAAACACCCTGTGAGAACCACCGGGTGGTTAATATCGAATTAAGAAAATTAAAAAGTAGTCACAAAAAATTAAGATTATTATAATATTTTGCCAGTATAAGTACAACTTAATTGGGACAATTAAAATATGTGCTGAATGTACTTTACTTAGTTACAAGTTAAAGTGGCCCTTATCACACTCATGTAGAGGACCAAGTCATATAATAATACAAACAGAGGTTTACATTTTCACAGATTATATGTATCAGCATTTTTGCATGTTTCTATATTTTACATTGTTACTTATCATAAATGATTTACACGATATTAACAAAGGTATATGGGCATCCTAGTCAAGAATGGGGCCCCGTAGATGAGATGGCGAAAGAAGGAATACGTTTCACCAACTGGTATGCGCCTGACAGTATGTGTACACCCAGCAGAGCTGCAATGATGACTGGTATTAAATTTGATCAGTAACTGTTGTTAAATTATTATAATTACTATATCTCATTATTTTTATTTTAATTTTCTGTGTGGAAAGCAGTTGTCTGCAATTTAGGGCTAAAGTGCATGGACTCTTATATAATGCTCGCACTTAAAAATTGGCAATGCTCACTGCTCGCACTTAACAAGAAAAATTAACAACCAAAAAAAAAACGATTGCCAAAAAAAAGACAACCAAAAAGAAAAGAAAAACGTCGACAAAACAAATTAGTTAACAAAATTACAAAAGCAATACAAAAAATGGTCGCCAAAAGGCAATGCTTGCTGCTCACACTTAACATACCAAGAAGCAATGCTCACTGCTCGCACTTAAAAGACCAAATGCTCGCTGCTTGCGATATCCTCCCCCCCTACAGCCCCCATGGATGCATTGTGCACAGACATTTGGGTTTTCCAAAGGTGGGGTAGTGAGATCTACCTGCGGGCATTTTCTACTTGTAACCTATTGGTTTTGTTTGTTTTCCTTCTTTTTCTTTCAATTTTTGGAAAGCTATATCTCAGAGACTGTGTCAGGTACAGTTAGGAATGTTGTTGCTCTTGAGGTCAAAATTTCTATTTGCAGGTCAAACGTCAAATTTCTAAAATTGTTCAAAACCTTCCAAAATTATAGAATCATGTTACAAAACAGTCATAATGAATAACACCTTTGAGAAGATTTCGGTAAAATTTTATTCTTAGGAAACATGCTGCAACTGGTAATGGTTAGACTACGGATTTATCATTTGACATGTCAGGTCATCTAGAGATCAAAATCACAAAATTGCATGAATCTTTTACAAATTAGGTTATGTAGTCATAGATCATTCTGAGGTCAAGGGGTCATTTTAAGGTCAAATAGTCCCAAAACAGCTGACCGTCTACTGCCATGTGAAAACATATTCTTTGATAACTAAGAAAGTATTAGATTAATTTCAGCAAATCTTGGATCAAAATGTTTGTTAGGTTCAGAAGATGAAAAATATAAAATTTTAAAAATTTGGCGGCCATACTGCGGAATCCAAAATGGTAAAAACTTGTTCAGGAAGCCATATACACTACACAATCTAGTTTTATTTTATCTACATAATTATGTTGTTTTATTTCCATGTTTATTTCTAACTGTATGTTTTTTGTGTAATTTCTTTTGTACCTTATTACATATTTACTTTATTTTATCATGGGTGTTTATTTTAATCTTATTATATATTTATTGTTAAGTGCAAATGAATCCTTGGGGGTATCTGCTCTACATAAATATTTTTATTATTATTACCTAGGATTATTTCTACCATTTTATGTATGTGTGTGTATTAAGTAACTGCATTACATGTTCTGTTTGAAAAATGAAGTAAATATGCAATAATAACCGCTAAGCTTGTATTCAATCTATATAAAATTCTCAATAATGCATAAAATGAAACATTTCACATAGTTGTCACCATCAGAAGCATAAAGGACTGGATGACAGTAAAATGATTGGACATTTTGTTGATCATATTTTTGATCCAATTTATGTTTTAGTGAACTTTGCATACAGTAGAGTATTTGTACCGCAGAAGAAGGGATATATTCCTTCATCCACCCTCACATGTTAAGTATTGTCATATTTTCCAGGAAGACTTCCGTTTAGATCAGGGATTATGATGGGGGAAGACAAGGGCAGAATTGCGAGAGTATTCTTAACAACCAGCAGCACTGGATTACCTCACAGCGAAATCACTATTGCAGAAGCATTACGAGATGCAGGATACAAGACTGGAATGGTTGGAAAATGGCACTTAGGTATGCACTTTAACCATTTTTAATTTCTGGCTCACCAGCTAGTTGAGGGGGTGTTTGTTGTAATTTGTGAGCCATTTAGCCAGCCAGACAGCCACCCACATCCACCTGGCCAATTAGGCGTTTACAGTTTGTTTTAAAAAAAACTTCTAACTGTAATCCTCTGGCCTGGATCAATGTTTCCAGCTTATGTTCATTAAATCATTTTAATTGAATTCTTAAAAAGTGTAAAGTTGTTTTTTATTTAGTTAATACAAGTATCTTTTTACAGGTATTAACCAATTTAACAGTACTGATGGACAATATCTACCTGATAAACAGGGCTTTGATTTTGCTGGAACATTTTTACCCTTAACCCTTACTCAAAAGTGTGATGAAAGCAAGGTTTGTTACAACTTGAAGCTGTCAGTTTCTGACGTTGCTCCAGTTGTTTTCTATAGTATTAACTGGTAGGTAGCTTCATGTTGAAAAACTATCAACAAGTATATTTTTAAAAAATCGAAATGCCCCATTTCAGTCTGTTGGGCTAATTTGAACAGATTCTTTTTTATTCAGTTGAAAAACTGTAATTTGTAAGAATTAACTACTGTCAACTATTTATTAAATTATGAAATCAAGACGACAGTTTCGCGCCTACATATACTTTGCAAGATGCTGTCAAGTAAAGATTTCCAGCTTATAAGAAAACTTTTTCAAAGCTTTTGAGAGCTTGAGTCTTCTAAAATTGATTTGAAATTTGAAAACATTGTTTTTTCTAGAAACATAAACACATACCAAATCCATATAGAAACATATGTTTTGTATATCGGAACAGAACAATTGTTCAACAGCCAATAGACCACTCAACGTTAACTGATAATTTTGTCTCAGATGCCCAGCAGTTTATTTATGACAACAGAAAGAATCCATTCTTCTTCTATTTTTCATTGGCTCAAGTTCATACACCATTGTTTAACAATCCAAGATTTGCAAATTCTTCACGGAGAGGTGAGAAATATAGCTTTGTAAGAAAAAATATGTTTTTTATACTAATAGATGTGTTTAACCTTGCATTACTTTCCAGGGATCAAATATTTGTTTGTACCAAATGAGGAGAAATGTTCACTAATGTTATTTTCACATTATTTTATGATAATGTACCTAACATTGAACTAGAGTGACTTTGTTTATGTCAATTGTCTTCTTGCTAAATTGCTTAAAACTTGCTAGAATGTTCTTTTAGGGATCTTTCTAAAATAGGCATTTTAGTTGGTGGATTATTTAAACACTTTTTAACAAAAATTTACTAATAACCCTAGAAAGAAACTGTTTTTAGTAGATTCTTCTTTGGATTGCCAAAGTAGGTTAGTCTTTTTTTCATTTTCGACAATTTTTTTTCATCACAGGATCATTTGGTTCAAATATTAATGAAATGAGTTATGCTGTGGGTGAAATTCTGCAGACTTTACGGGATTTGAAGTTGGAAGAGAATACTCTAGTTTTATTTGCTTCAGACCATGGTCCAGCAATAAATTACTGCACAGAAGGTGGCATAGCTGGTCCTTTTAGAGGTACGTTACACAATCTTTGAACAAAGCAAAATTTAAAGCAGCAGAGGCTTCCATTTAAAGTTGTGAATGATTGAGTGAGTGAGTGACTGTCTGACATGATTGATCCCGTAGAGGTGTGGGATTCCTAACTTAAAATAAATGTGAGTGAAAAACAAAGACTGCATTTTATCACATACTTTAAGAACTGGTGAATGATTGACTGAGTGAGTGACTGTCTGACATGATTGATCCCGTAGAGGTGTGGGGTTCCTAACTTAAAATAAATGTGAGTATCCATTAACAAAGATGGGATATATTAGTTGCCCTTAATTTGTGATCCTCTGGTTGAGAAGAACGACATGGACTTCACTTTCTGTCCTACACCAGATGTCACCAGTACACTGCTGAAGTTGCCATAATGACATGAAAAGCTTTGTTTGTTGAATGATTTATTAAATAAACTTTTCTTTCAGGTGCGAAAATAGATTACTTAGAAGGAGGTCTCCGTATACCAGTCATAGCATGGTGGCCAGGAAAGCTACAACCAAGAACAGACCATTCATTAGGAAGCCTCATGGATATTTTTCCAACCTTTATTGATTTTGCAAATGGTGGCATTCCAACCGACCGAGTCATCGATGGGAAATCTCAAAAAGGTGTTTTTCTTCAAAAAAAGAAATCTCCTCATGAAACTCTGTTTTTTTATTGTGACGAAACTCTAACAGCCGTTAGACATCAATCTTACAAAATTTATTTTTATACAGCACATAAAGATTATAGCAATGAAACATTTATATTAAATCATTGTCAAAATGGAATTTCTGATTTGGTAGATCTAGCACCCCCTTGTGCAGATAAAAGAATTAAGGAGGACCCACCTCTTATTTACAATGTGGACATTGACCCAGGTGAGAAGTATTCTCTTACGGGAGAAAAATATGAAGAGTTATTAAAAGAAGTTACTGAAATAGTAAGGGTTCATCAAAAAACAATGCCAAAGAAAATGAAATATTTGTTACATTCAGAATATAGACATTGGTCACTCAGTCCCTGCTGTAATCCACCTTATTGTTTTTGCAATTACCCTTCAAAATAGTTGAAGTTTTGCAGCTACCCTTAAGAATAGTTGAAGTTTTTGCAATTACCCTTCAAAATAGTTGGGTTTTTTGTAATTATGCTAATACTGAATGAGTTGAAAACAGTAAAGGAATTTATTTTGTTTTATGATTGACATGAATGAAATATTAAGAAAACTTGAATTTGTTTATCTAAAAAAATGAAAACGTATAGGTAATCTTGAAACTTACAGTTAGTTCAATACTAATTTTGTTGTAAAAAATAGTATCAGATTAATTTGAGGCTTGGATACAGTTTATTTTTTAGCAAAAATTGAACAACTTAAGTCTGTCTCAGTCACTGATGCTGCTGAGGTTTTAAGTTAAACTCATGCTGAAAGCAAGTATCTTGATTGAAAAAGAATAAAAATTATAGTACAATCACACTAAAGTACGAGCCAGTATAAGTATGCATTAAAAATTATACCAAAGGTTCTTAATTTCATTAAACGAATTAGACAATCATTTTAGTAAAATATATTTGATACATTCATACAAGTTATTTTTCTCACCTCAGTGACATACAATAAAGTAGTGATATATTTTTTTCATTAAGTGAAATAGACAACTCAGTGCCATGTTGAATTATTTCAGTACTTTAACATTTTAAGTATGATAATAATCAGATCAGTGGTACAAAGATACAATCTCAGATAGTAAATTGCGATGTATAAAATATCATATGTTAAGTGTTATCAAACAATGTTCTTAAATGTGAAGTGGAGTGTTAAAAAATGTGTCCTATGTACAATACATGCCTTGTCTAGTTTTTATACCCATCACTATAGAGTGGAAGTTGAATGCGAGTGCATATTAAAAAACCAAGACTGCATAAATATATCACATTCTTTAATTTGAACTGGTGAATGAGTGAGTGACTGCCTGACTGACATTGATCCCGTATAGCGGTGTGGTATTCCCCACCTTAAAATACTGACATGTTAAAAATCTACTCATTAAATTTGGCTTTGGGTTGGCAACCCTGATTATCTGTCAAAAATTAGTTGAAGTGTGCAATGTTCAGGGGGTGGGGTTTCCACCCAGGGTGCAATGCTCGCACTTAAAAATTGCAACTGCTCGCGGCAATTAAAAAAAGGTCGCCATAAAGGTTAAGCTCGCTGCTCACATTTAACAGTCAATGGATGCTCGCGGCTCGGACTTAACAGACCACAATGCTCGGTGCTCGCGAAAACCCCCTCTATAGCCCCCAATGTTACACTGATATAAAGTTTTCAGTTTCATTACCCAAAAGAAAGCAGCACACAAATTTAATAAAATGAATGTAAATTAAGATTTGTTAGTCATTTATCTGCCTTTATTTCTCTCTGCTTTGCTAGCAGTATGCTAAGACATATTAAATATATACACAAATACTTTCAGTTACCCTTTGTTGTTTCGTCTGGAACAGAATATTTCATATTAGTCACCAGGAGGACTTCAATCGTTTATCTATTAGTCCCTGACGGCTTTCTGCTGATTAATCAATTCCTTTGTTTGTGATAGAAAAAAACTTTACTATTCCAATTTAAAGTTTTCAATTCTCCCTAGCACTAGTAACTTACGATTGAAGAAGATAATTTATATTTTTTGAAAATCCCCATACTACGTTTTACATGTCTAGCTACGACCACAATTTCACCGAAACAATAATTAAAATGCCACCCTGGTAACTAAATTCTATCCCAAAATAAAATTCGACTAATGCTACTAGTTTTAAAGAGAAGAAAATGGTATATGGTGGTAGTCATGGTGATGATGAAGTAGATGTTGCTGATGG
>JAOXYB010038296.1:0-13424 GCA_028565635.1 Phoronis ovalis | reverse complement strand
ATCTCCATGTGACAAACTACAGGGTGTTCTAACCAATAGGCTGGAGTAATTTAGCATATAAACAAAGGATAATTGACATGTGGCATGTACTAAGAACAAACTGGGCCATCTCAGGTTGGGTATACCTAGGATCGCGATTCTCAGTATTTGGAATGGGAGGCTTGTAAAGTGGATCAAATTTGCAATAAGGTATTTGCAAGAGTTTTCTTAGGTACACCCAGGTACACCTAGATATTACCTTTATTTTACAGTTTGTTTTGTGAAAATCCATCCAGTAGAAGCTGCTCCAGAGCAAAAATATCCCCCCCCCAAAAAAAAAATCACAAGAATTTAAATTGTCTATTTTTATGCGCACGTGAGCCAATTTCACCATAAAAAATCTATTTCAATTTGATTCTTTTTTTACTCACAAATATTTTTTATTTATATGTTTTCTTAGTTATATTAGTCCCAGGTTTAATACTTTGCGGACAATTTCCGCAAGGCGGTAATTAATTATAGGACTGAATCATAAATCTTCACTGTGAGTTTGCAATGAAACTCCGTGACCGGAACTCTCGCTCTTATATGCGAGATTTCCCTTTTCTGGGTACATACTGCCTGAAGCCGGCCGGTACGGTTCTGGATAGTTGCTAATTTAGAGGTACATATCTGTATATGTTAATGTACCCCGGGTACACTTCTGTAGTACCCCTTACGACAACGACCCTTTCAGCACAATTAATGTTGTATAGAAATATGATCGCTCAACAATAGTTTAATTGTGAGTTTAACATGTGACGTGAGCAAATAGCAGAAAACTTTGCTGTTACTTTTCCTTATCACATGCGGTTTCTAAATCCACAATAAGTAATTGCTAGCGTAAAATTCTCCTTAAAACATGTATGACCTTTCACTTCGAAAAATTTGCTGATTCCCAGTTTAAAACATACTGTTTTAATTACAACGCCAAACATAGAATGTAGGTATTTTCGTTTAAAAAGAATTTGGGAACTTACCACAAGTATAACTGCCTTAATCATAGCTGCGTAATCCTTGGGCTGTAAAAACGGACATATGCAAGTATTCGGTTTCACTTTCAGTTGATCATTACAGGCACAGGGGCCTGGTGCTTTAAAAAATATAAAACGAATAAAAACTATGAATTGAATGAAATAAATATATTTCCACTGCTGTCATTCACACTTATCACCAAATGATCAAAAATGCCAAAAATCCTGTAAAAATGCCAACAAAACTCGTATAAATGACCAATATAGCTCCTGGGTCCAAGGCAGCTCGTATCGTATAGAATTGAAAATTTCATGGTTGAATTTTTAAAAAAAATAATTTTTTGCCAATCAGCCCATACACCCTCAAGAAACTTACCAGAACAACTCTTAACTCCTTAAACTAGCGTCAAAAAATGTTTCCATCCACGTACCTCCACAGACATACGAAATATTCAACAACAAACCCAACAGTTGTCTCGAAGACGGTAATCCGTAAGGAAATTCCCCTTTCACTCTAACTAGGCCACCGGAAATCGTGGCTGATTGGACAAATGCTTGTACACAAACTATTGGCAGAAATTTCGAAATGTCGAGAATCTCCATGCTTCGTCTGCTGACGAATCTTTGTCAAATCAGCGACGATTTCCGGTGGCCTAGTTAGAGTGAAAGGTGAATTTCCTTAAGGATCACCATCTTCGAGATAACTTTTGAGTTTGTTGTTGAATATTTCGTATGTCTGTGGAGGTACGTGGATGGAAACATTTTTTGACGCTAGTTTAAGGAGTTAAGAGTTGTTCTGGTACTAGTAAGTTTCTTGAGGGTGTAGGGGCTGATTGGCAATTTTTTTTTTTTTTTAAAATTCAATCATGAAATTTTCAATTCTCGTGTCAACCCTTGATACTATTATATATATGTACGAGCTGCCTTGGACCCAAGAGCTATATTGATCATTTATACGAGTTTTTTTGGCATTTTTGCAGGATTTTTGATCATGTGGTGATAAGTGTGAATGACAGAAGTGGAAATATATTTATTTCATTCAATTCATATTTTTTAAAGCACCAGGCCCCTGTGATTACAGGAGCAGTCTTACGCAATCGTGGTGCACCTCGCAACAACACGCCTTCTGATCTGTTAGTCGTTTTACCCCTTAGTGGTAATCTAGGATCACTGATCGTCAGTAAAAATCATCCGAATTTGATTATATAATTACATAATGCAAATATGTTTTCAGATACGTTACATAATAGCGATTATTTTCCTATTTTATATAATATTTTTTATAATTTCAATGTTATTTTATTGTGTTTTCATATTCATACACTGCGTGACCTTTACTTGTACTTAATTTTTCCGGAAACGGATTATCGATTCATAGATTCTTATGAAATGTAGAAAGATACATGTTCCCTGATAACATCAAGACTATTCAGATTAGGGAGGAATATTCGGTAATATCGTGTAATATGTCCATTTGGGCCTAATACATTTTGAAATAGTCCTTTATGATAGTGATGATAACAACTGTACATGTTTTAGCCACGGTCAGCTGGCGAGCATGTATTTTTCAATAAATAAATTAATGGTATACTATCCATATATTTAAAAAAAAAAATTTATGATATACTTAAGCTTTTTGTTTAATTATATGGATTTGCATTAGTTCATTTGACCATGTGTTGTTGCATCATTTGAAATTTACTTGTATCATTTGGGCATTTGATGTTTATGATTCATTCGAGTTTCAAGTTGTTTAGATCATTTAAGAAAGCATTAGTTCGTTCAAAAGTATTGTTCATTCGTGTAATTACATTTTGGCGGGAACGGAAGCCCATACTATATGCCATATACTTACAAATCCTGAGAACTCCTCCTATCAGACATTTACATCCATTTTTAAAGATAGTTTTAGATGAAAAGCATGTGTGTAATATTTATGTATTTATTGAAATAATTCTGACATAATTTGTATGCTTGTGATTTCTAGAACACTTGCACTTCGTAATCAATGTCTTGAGTTTCATGGACGTTTTGCATAAACATGTGTAGATGTACCTATAATTGTAATTTTAAGTAAAACATTTGTAAGACTTGTAAAATAATTGTTTTTATTTATGAAAGCCTATATTCTTATCTATATTTTTTTAAAACAATGTAATTACAATTTTTCTTTATAATAATCAGCCATTCATTAAATAATTAATTAAATAATTAATGATGTTTGGGGAGAACGGCTTTTTTATTCTTATTAAAAATTGGAATTTCATCTCTGAACACCTTAAGTATCTGTGTAAAATAATAACTGCAATTTTTCACCAATACATATTTTAAAAGTTCAAATGTCAGCTTCTTACTAATTGGTATGTTAGCAAAAGGGAAATTGCCCACTTCTTGTTTAAAACAATGTAATAATTGTAAACTGCATAACTGTATACTGCAAGACTCTCAAGGTCTTACAAGTCAGCAATATTATGAGCTTTGATTTGACTTTGTTTTATGTAGACTTTTATGTGAACGGTGAATTAGGTTTTTAAATTGATGGTGAATGGTGAATTTACTGTTTTTTAATTGGTCAATGATGATCTGTAGGGGATATGGTCGCCACTACTACACGCGTAATCCTCAGTTAAAGGTAAACATTACCAAACACAAGTAAATAAAACATGCACATTCTCCTCATTATAAAAATGGGAGATTTATTTTCCTTTTGGGCCGTAATGAACATTTGATATTTTTTTATTAAGAACTATTTACCTTACTTTCTCATCCCTACTTTCTAGGCATGTTACATACTTATGCTTTTCAAGATGCAGATTTTCTTTACGCAATGACTGTGTATGGAATTATTTCTCATGATGAACAGAACATTCCAAACAAGTATGATTCCTTTTTGTAATGAAACCTATTCTTCGTCACACGAATGTTTTCTGTCTCCCATAAAGGAGGGCCGTATGTCAAAGTAAAGTTGTTCCTATATTTTTTTTCGTTTTGACAAATGTTTTTCGTTTTTATCACTAGCTGCGATGGAATGGTCTGGGATAAGGAAAGCTACATCTAGCACTGTGTACTTCCGCATTTGTATAGGAATTCCTGTCACATGATAATGACGTCATTTGAGGGCCGCCATTTTTGAAGAAATTCTATCTCCGTCCTCGAAAAACGAGTCAGTAGAGTGTCCCCTCGAGAGCATCTCTGCTCACTACTGGTTACTGCTTCAGCGCAATGGTAGATGTTGACATTTTGGTTGGAAATAATACATTAATCGATATAGACCTTTATCAGGCATGGTTAGCAGGACATTCTGGTGAGCATCCACTGACGGGCTGGTATAAAAAAAGTATAACTATAACTATAAGGCTGTAATGACTAATCTGACGTGTTGGTCCTAACACTTCGTCTTTCGAAATTAACAAAAACGATAAAAATTCGCACACAGCAATGCTCCGATGGTTTTAGTTTGTTATTATCAAGTGAAAAGTATATAAATATTTCTTGTGGCACAACATTTGTTGAATTTTAACTAAAAAACACAACCGACCGTAATGACGTCTCTTGGGCATCTTTGATTTTCACTAATTTTCAGCAATCTGACTTGTTTACACGACCGTGTAGGTTTGTCATTTCTTCACTTAACTAGTAACAAACTTGTCCCCGGAGTAATAAGTTCTGGTTTGGCCCCAGTAGAACAATGTGACTCTGTTTCTTATGGCGGTCATAACCTTGCCTATACTCATCACTGCCACTGGGATGCGTGTGCTTTACTTTTCATTGCAGGAAATGAAGCAGCTTGTGTTCTTCAGAATCGAGGTCTGTTGCAGCAATATGGCATCTCATTTGATACTTTGTTATCAGATGTACAAAACCATTACAGGACATTTGTTATGCTAGAAAGGTTGCTACAGCAGCCCCCAAAGCTAGCTGAACAACTCACCTTCCAGTTGACACCAGAAACTCAAAAGGCAATAATAGAAAAGTAATTCAACTTTATCCAATTTTAGAGTCAAATGCTTCTGTTAGTTTTATAAGTGAATTTTCATCAGCAGTGCAAATAATTTGTAGAAAATAATTTAAAAGTGGGCCGGGCTATATTTGCAGAATTACTGTGATCAGTCTGTACAAACGTAGTGTAAATCTTTCTTCAAAAAAGCAGTCTCCTTGTTTTTCTTAAGTAAATGTGGAAATGGCTTGAGCATCGAAGAAACCTGAATCATGCACACTAATGCTTCAACAGTTCTCTAGGGAAATAAAGGTAACACAGCTGGATTTCTTAGAACTCCATGAGTAACTTTAATTAATTTATACATTGTGTATGTGTAGTAAATCACATTTTGTATATTTTGCAGTTACTACAAATTTGACGCTTCTGTCATTCGAGAGCTGTTAGGTAAGAAGTTGACGTCTAGAAATCGGAAGGATTTAGATGATGTCATGGAGAAGACTAGAATTCCACTAAGAAGTTGTAGACGTCAGGTGTGATTCTTTAAATATCTGGTGCCATGCTGTTGAAACGCTGATTAGTGCGCTGTACTGGTCTTGAAAAATACACTAAAAGTGCAACCTCTTTATATTAATATTAACTGAATTATAATGCTTTCTGTATGATGGATATGTCTGCTTTAAGACTTGGGTGCACAGTATTACTACAGTATTAACTGGGCTGTAGTAATGTTTTAACTTTGGGAGTTGGTATGGAACGACAACAAATTCATAATTTACGGTTACTTTAAACTGTCTTTTACATGTTTCACTGCTTTGGTTTAACCACCTTGAAATTGTCGTTTAGTACAATCATCCCAAAAGATTTATTGATAAATAAACCAAACATCAGGATACCTACAAGTCACATTTCATTGCAATACTAAGTACCATAAAATGATTCTTTCTTTATAGTTTGATAACATTAAACGAGTGTTTAAAACAGTTGAGGAAATGAAAGGATCTCTTGAAGAAAATATCAAGACGCATTACCTGCTTTCAGATGAATTAGCTAGGTAAGTCTTGTGTGTCTCAAACATTTATATTTGTTGTTGAATTTTCATAAGGGACTAACTGGATGCTTGTCCTAAAATGTTTACTTTTATTTTAAATGGTCAATTGATACTGCAGAATACCATGATATCAGTACCTTTTATCTTACCAGTCCAGTAACTATAACTGGTATTGCAGGAAGTGAAGACAATGCATGTCTATGTCATACAAGGTTGAGCTCCAGGTAATACACTACTATCTAATATCTGTCTCAATTAACCCTTTGGTCTACTTTCTTCTTTATGCTCGGAAGCATTTTATACATATTACATGCACATGCTGGCAATTGAAAGTTGTATCTCATCAGTAGCAGGTTATTAGTTCATAATAATATATTATTGGCACTACTGAGTTGATGTAAACATGTATTCATGAACTGTTCTTAAGTGTTTCAGATTTGTTATATTTTAGACAATATGCCGCAGTAATTTTTATCACCAATCAGAGATTTGAAACTGGTAAGAAGAAATTACAACATTTAACTTTTGAAGATTTTGCTTATTGTGCAAATGAAATGATACTCAACTGGTCCTATAGCTCAAAAGGTAAAATACGTTGAAATGTTATTAACATTTTTGAATGCATGGTAAGGTAATGTTGAAGTCCACAGAAGTAGATATGAATGTATAAAATAAATCGAGTATATAATTTATTATTGGTAGTGCATTGGGTTGCCTCGGGGTTGCCTGCAGTTATCATTATAAATGGTGTATGTTTTCCTATATCAATTTTCTATGACTTAAGTCTACTAAATGATAAGCATTAATCAAGAATAGAAAAAGAGCAGCCAAAGGATATGGCAGCACAATAAATTTTATCCGCTAGATTTTGACTTCTTGAAAAAATAGATAAAAATCGGCAAATTTTACTGGCAAGTGACAAGAATTACACACTTTTACCACTAGTACATGTACAGTGTCAAATTTATCCGAGGCAAAGTAGCGGGCGACTAAACACCCTATCATGGTTTAATTGACAATAAGTTTTAGAGAAGGCCTGTATATGCAGTCAACTTGCAGCTAATTTTAAAAGCCCCCCTTGATACAATGCATTTCTCTGATTACTTTTTCAGACTGCCCTGATCATGAGGACATGGATGTAGATTTGGACAGAGAATTTTTACGTGATCTTCGAGATCTTCGTCCACTTTGTGACAAAGAGGAACATAGAATGTATGATCTGGAATTCTGAGTAGATTTGGATCTTTATTTAACATTTCATGTAGATGTAGCATCATTGAGCCACCTATAACTTTAACATTTCTTTAAATTAAACCCAAAATTTTGTTCATGTATAAAGTGTTGCAGTAAACCTCTTATGTTTTATTTATTAAAATCTGTTTTGAAAACAAAAAATTGTAATTGCTCAAAGTTTCATTCACTGCTTCACCTGCAAAAAGTGAATATTATCTGTTAGTAGAGCAATGGTAACAGTGTAAAGCTGTTTTGAAATCAATCCTCTCAGATATATGCTGCTGCATGGTTAATCCTCTATATATGTTGCTGCATGGTTCTTCATATTTCAGTTTAGTATTATCCAAACTGCAAGGCAGAGTATCTGATTCAACTCTTCAGGATGTAGACAGAAGATTTTTTGTAAGTACCAGTAGTGTCATGGTAGTACAGGGTAAACACTAGAAACGGTATACGATTTAGACTTGTAGTTTATATGGCCTGTAGTATCTAAATATGTCATGAGGATCTAATAATATCTCAAAATGAACAGTTCCTTTAGGTCCTCTTTCACGATTGCTTTCAACAGAAAATAGTTCAAAAATACTAAAATGCCTGCAAAATAATTCTGCCAACCTCTCTGTTGTCCAGTGCATATTATTAACATGGGTGATAGATATTCCCCCTGTATTCTATGCATTCTACTTTTGTATTCAGATGATATCAAAAATACTTGTTGGAATAGCTTATGGTTTGAATCACAGTAAAGAAGTACGAGATTTATTTATAGATCTTGTGGAAAAGGTAATGCTGCTTTGTAATTTGTTATCTATAATAATACTTTAAATTTAATTTTAATAACGGCATAGGCATATAGATTATTTTACAACAGTTTTTTATCCATTGATAATAGTAGCAGCAACTGTAAGAGTGTTTAATTAGAAAAATACAATTATGTTACATTATAGTCGCTATACCTGTGACTCTGAAAAACTAAATTCCTTGTAAGCTCTACCCTTCTAGATACTGGCCTGGCAACCATAATTTTTTGATGTCCTTATAACATTGGCACTCGATGACTTCATACAAGATTACCTAGTTTGTAGGTTTCAAGAATATGTAAGTACACAGAAGCTATATGAATATGCAATGACTTTGCTTTCAGTTTATAGAACCATGTAAAGCAACAGGTTGGAAGGAATCAGATGCTGTTGAATTTCTAAAAGCGTACAAGACAACAGCTGAGCAGATAGATTTTATGAGGTATAAATTCATATTTGTTTTTCTTTCCACTAATATTTTTAAAGATGACTCTGTGCTTTATTGATTGTCAAACAAAAAGTTTGTTGTTGCTCAGTTATGAAAGTCCTTCATATGTCTCGTCCTAAGAATTAGTATTGATGTTACTCCAGTGGATTATTAGCAAGTGTTTGCAGGGTAGAAAAATCCTTATTTTTACAGTAGATAGGCAGTGGGAAATGTCACTGGAGTTTACAATTTAAAGCTACATAATAATCAATCAAGATATTTATTTTTCATGTTTGCCTTACAGACCTGATAAGATACATAATGTATGGGAAAGATATATGAACACTATAACACGAGTAATATTACGGATGTTTCCTGGAAAACATTTCAATACACCATAGCATCAGAATTGTCTGATATCTCAGTGCTAAGGAACACTGTCGATGTGTAAAACAAATATGTGAAACAGTAGTTCACCAAAGTAATTGTAAAACTGTTTTCTGGTATCACTTGAAAGACACTGTTATGAAGCTCGAAAAATATGGATGCTGAGCCCCTACTAGACAACGATTTACTCATTAATGCCAGAAACTGTTAACATTAACAGTTGGTGTCATTACTTTGTGACAAATTGGTAACAGGAATGGTGTTAGTTTGTTGCCTTCCCAGTCCAGGAAAGGGGTGGATTTTTCACCTTTTTAGTCCAAGAGGGTGGGTGTTTTTTTTACATGTGGACAGAGCACCACCGTATACAATACCTGGAACTGACCCCCAGGATACTTTTGATACTTTTTACCAATGCTATCTCATTTCCAGTTCTCCACTATTTCTTATGAGAACAATAGATAATTTATACTCTGGTTTAACGGAAAAATAGGTAAATTCAAAGTGGGGATTTTTAAATGTTGATTAGGGTATAAAACTGCAGCATATCTTTCAAGACAGGATACGGGGAAGTGGGAAAACACTTCAGTAAAAGCTGCAAAATTAACTGGGAATGATTTAACCTTAACCAAGATAAAATATTTGGCATACCAACATGCTGCTTTAATTTTTAGCTTTGATAAATGCAAAGCACTTGATGATTTATATTTACTTAGAATTTGACTAATATTTATGGTATATTGTATTTGCAATTTCCAGTACAAATAATGTGTTTTTAGCTTTTTTAATAGAATGCTATTCTTTTTGTTCAGTATCTGTTAAAATTACAGCTGTTTGTTATATTATAACCAATGAATTTATTTCTAATTACCAGTAATAATGTTATGAAATATGATACCATATAGTGGTGATGTACAAGCTTTACTAAAGGAGCAGTCAATAACTGCATGTTGAAATGTCTGTGACAATAATGTTTTAAAATTAATAATTATGAATATAATGTTATGTTTAATTGTTGGTTTAATGAAAAAATAGATGGATTTTTCATTAAAATTATAACTTGCTTTATAGTGATGATGTTTAACTGGGGTCAGGAATATTTGTTCAAGTTACTTTTCATACATTCCTGTTATTATTGTAAAGTATGTTATATGTTTTAACTTTTCAAAATACATTTTTATTACCGCTCAGGAGTTACGGTATAGATTTATTGGATGTTGTTTTGTTTACAAAACCAACATGATCCAATGTTAGAGTGTTCACAACAAGTAACAATAAATCCGGACCAGTCTGCGAGCAGATTGCCTCTTTTTGCGTGGTTGTTTCTTGCCCTCGTTCTCGGGCCAAAGTTAGCTTGTTGCTACTCGCCTTATACGTGACAGTTAGTGTCACCTAAACCCCGGGCGGCTAAACCACCTATTGGGAATACCAAGACCTAAACAACGAAGTTGTCACGTAGCATATAGATCCTGTCCAGTGTATTGGAAAATCGTGCAATTTCGAAATTAAACAAAACTATTGGCAAACCTACAAATGTTTTCGGAACGTTTTTCATTCTAGTCCCATTTAAATTACAAAATAAAACATTCAATTTACATATTAATCATAACCATTAATTTAAAACCTGTCACCTAGAAAGACGACCTAAAGTAGTCCGAGCGCACGAATCTTGGATTATTCGGTGTTTAGTCGTCAACAAACCGCGCAACAAATTAATATTAGCGAGAACCCTCATTTCTAGCTAGGATATATAAAACTCTGAGTTTTATATAATTATCCTAAGTTCTAATAGTACAAAACTTATCCTGACTATTTTCGTCCTAATTGCTCATATATTGGAACCCACGGGAACTCATTAATGGCATCAAGTGGGATCTATTTTACCTTAGTTTTTGAACCTTCAGTAAACAGGAAGTGCAACTTCTGGAGTTCCCCAAGTTTTCTTTTGCGGAAATTGAAAGTTCACAGTTCTGGTACAGCATTTTCAGATTTTCTGATCATGTTCTGATCGTTATCACGGTAAACTTAGAATTGGTTTTCTTCGAAATGGATGATCAAGAGACAGAAAGTAGGACTGCGTTCATTACTGATTAACCAGCATATTGAACATTAAACAGAGAATTCCCGACTCAATTTACACGATATCGATCCCCGGGTATCGATCTACAGACTAACGATCACTATGGTGTCCATTTTTTGTTACTAAAGTAGTAAAGAGCGAGATTACATATCAGATAATTCTCAACTCACAATCAAATATGACTACAGAACTAGAAGAATTGGGACATCATTTCACATGGAATTTTCTGAAACTTCTACGCACGAAAGCAAACATAACTAATATGAAGATCCGTTTAGAAGGAGAGCACGAGAATGAGCCATACGCCCGTCGCCATGCGTTGATGAATTTATTAGGCTTCTTAGAGGTAGAATTAGGACAGTTGATGAAAGGTCAAAAATTGTTTGAGACCATTCTTGAAGAAGATGTTGAAAACTACAATGCTTTGCAAAACTTATATTATATTGTTTTTGAGAAGAAAGGGCTGAGGAACCACCCAAAAGCACTCCAATGCAAAAAAAAAATTGACGATTTGCCCAAAAATACGAACAGTAACATATTCCAAATCGTAAAAGCCCGGGCATTGTATGAAAAAGCTACTGCAATGTCACTAACTGATCAGTCATATTTAAACAAAGATCATGAAATAGCTGTAAAATGTTTCACCGATGCACTATCAATTGGTGAAAAGGTATTGAAAATACACGAAATAAACGACTGGCTGCTTAGCTTTGGTTTTTTATATCAGAAAATGGATTCTCAATACCATCGATATACTCCCGAGTATTTTAAAGAGGGGATGAAATTGTTTTACAAAGTAGCATGTGTTGATGTTAGTCAGCATCTGGAACAAGATGACACAAGAACAGGGGCACATGTGGACAGGTATCTAAAGTTAATGGCGGTTCGCCAGTGTGATATCAAGGCAAAGGCTTGGGCTTTTATGGGGAGGCTTTTGGGAAGACGTCCAGAATCTAATACATTATCAGCTATTCTAGAAGGTGATGATCTTAAACCAGAACATAAAGACTTTGATTATCTGCAATGTCTAGAGAAGGCTGTAGAACTGACACCTATGTGTGCTACTGTTGTCAGGAGATTAGCTCAAGGTTATTTGAAACGAGGTGACTTTGACAAATCTTGGAAGTTATTTGAAAAAGCAAAATTACTTAAACCGTCTGATGGTTACACCTATTCCCTAATAGGAAAGTGGTTTTTGAAAAAGTTTAAAACTACGGAACCAAGTGATCAAAACCTTTTAAGTGAAGCTATAGTACAGTTTCAACAAGCTTTAGATATGAACTGTGATTTAGTTGAGTTATTCACAAATTTTGCTGAAGCCCACATGTTGAATAAAAATTATGATGATGCTGTTGCAATGTGTTGTCAAGGTTCTGGTGTACCCGGGGGAGACCGATTTGTGGTTCTTTATGAGTTGTGGGCAAATATTTTACGTGAGATGGGTGATGAGGAGGGGGCAAAAGAAAAAGTGAAATACGCTAAAAAATTGGAAATTAGCATAAAAAGTGTTGAGAAAAGCGATTTTGGGGTGATATATAGTTCAAAGGATACTGATATTGTAAAGGAAGCCGTGAATGAAACTGAAAAAAGATTTGATGTGAAGGGATACTACTTTGAAAGGGACTGTCTCCCGGGATCAGACATAATTTTTGAATATGGTGAAATTGAACAAAACTGTACAATTATAATGATGTTTGTAAGCGAAAATTTCTGTAAAAGTCCAACATGTCAGCACGAAATGACTGAAATTTTACAAATGAGGGTTGAGAAAGCTTTAGCAGATACAGTAATTCCAGTTCTGATCGGTTCTATTGACTTCAAATCTTTGCCACCTGGTTTAAAATCCCGCCATGGTGTTAAATATCAATCAGCCGAATATTTGCATAAAATGAAGCTTCTTTTTAAGCAATAACATCATTTTCTTGTATTCTATTTATCTGTGAAGTGGCATACTTAATATATGTACAAAAAACTTGCTGGTGGTGGAAGCTAGGGTATTTAATTTTTTTGTTAATGGAGAAAACAAATCAGTGTGATTTTAATTTGGTAAAGAACGTCTTAGTTTTTCCTCTTGCGCAAAGGAGTTTATGCTGCATAATGGCCCACCTGTCCAGTAAAAATGTAAAAAATCGTTAGAAGAATAAGATAATTATGTTTCAAAAATTGTTTTTCAGTTAATAATATATTTGCAAGTGGGTTTCATATTTTCTGTTTGTATTTTTAGTACGTTCTTACATATATAAATCATATAGGTCTATGATGTGCTGATATATATATATATATATATATATTATATCTTTAAAAAGCAAAAGGTGTGCAGTTTCACAGTCATGAAATAAGTGACCGCGGCAGTTTCAACAGACACGGTAAATGTGAAAAGTGTCAATTCTGCACTCGACCATCTCCACCTACAAAGAAAGCATACCTACGATAGACCAAATATCATGATGACATAAAAGCTATAACTGTAAACAAGTTCTATATGACTCTTAAAAACAGTTACGAAGATAAATCTAGAGG
>JAOXYB010038285.1:2094-13425 GCA_028565635.1 Phoronis ovalis | reverse complement strand
CGCTCTTAACTGGGAGCAGGGAGCATTTGCCATTTTTAAGTGGGAGCATTGTACCTTGGGGGGTACCCCCTACCCCCCTCAGTATGAGTCATATGAGATGGAATAGACGTGGTGGGCGACGATGGATCACGCAGAGAGAAAGGTTTATCTCGGCTGACAAAAAATTAATTACGTAATTATTTAGCTCTTGATATAACAAGAACTGACTGTGGTTAAGCCCAGACGTTACTTGAGGAGGTACGAAACTACACTAACAAATGGATTTATTCAGACTGAATATGTCCAAACTTGTGCACCACTTGTATCGGAAGCACCCACCGAGTCTGTTCCCCATAATATCTGTTCCCCAGTCAAGTCTGGCTGGCTGACAAACCTTAAACAGTTCATCCAGCTGGTAATGGGGAACAGATCTGATTCTCCAAATCAACACCACTAAATGATTTATTTAACGGCGAACGCCATAAAACAACATCTTTTTTTTGCAAATTTCAGCTGGCAGATAGAGTTCCCCGCATTTTTAGCTGGCTGGTGAATTAAAAAAATTCAGCTTGCTGGTGAGTGGGGAACTGAGATATGGCCTTCCAAGCAACATTACCAAATGCTTTATCTAAGCATAAAACATATGTAAAACAAATACTGTTGGTTTGCTAAATAAAGCCATAAAAAATTATTGTTGTATAATAGGTCCATAGCTGTGTTGAGTCCCTTTTAGTATGTAAATTAAGCACACAGTTGAATAGATTATTATGTAAATCGAGTGGAGTTGTGTAGGTATCACAACACAAGAGGCAGTTGAAGCAAAGCCTAAGGAGAGATCAGTTGAGATTTGGAGCTACTTGTGATATATATGTAGAGAAGAAGTTATAAGTGATAACTAGGGACTGAACCTTTTGGTGATTTAGTATCAACTATATACAAGGTACCCTAACAATATATATAGTTTTACCAAGGAAGAATATTAATTGTAAGAACGACTTTATGGAAAGGGTTGCAGCATGGGCTATGGTTAGGGATGAAAGTATCCAGCGAGTTTATCCAGAGTGTGTAATACAAGATGGTTGTTGTGTAGTGAGAACAGGCGAGGCGAGTTTGAATTGAAAGACTTTTAGATTGAAAGACTGTAATGGATCAAGATGGATTGTTTGTATAAAGTACTTCAGTTTCATGTTTTAATCGTGCTCATATCATAGTGTATATATTAAGAACAAAAAACCCCAGAAAAAATACAAAAAAACCCCAATGAACTGGTTACAATGGGGGCTCGTCCGAGGTGATATTTTTTTGTATAGTTAAGCTGGGACTAATATTAGTTATATTAGTCCCAGAGTTAAGATATTTTACTTTTGTAACTGTAACTGTAACTGAATGAAGTGGTTGTAAAAATATTTTTTTGTTTATTGTTAGTTGCATTCACGCGTCTCCTTGTCCCGTGTTTTAGACATATTGTTCGCAAGGGTTAATAGGCGAAAGGGACTGGGCACGCCCTCATTGGGTGCTTCTGTACGTTGTATCTTCTAGCATTTTTGTGCTATGTGGCTCATAAACAGTATAATGTGTCCATAGCCTTTCCATCTCGGATTTTAATACAATCATCATATTATGCTAGTATTTAAAAATATCCTCGCTTTAACTTCGTTATTATTTATGTACACACTCTCTTGTTTACCTTCTAATCAACAGAGCGAATATATTGGAAACTCGATAAAACGTCTACATTAACAAACTGTTTTATAGCCCACTCTGTACGAAGCTTCTTGAAATACCTTTGCACAGTTCTACAAGATATAAAACAATTAATTACAAGGAGCATTCGAACAGGTTCAGTAAAATAAAATATCAAACTAAATCAGTTAAATTTCATTAAAATTCAACTGTAACTTTGACATTTCTTCCATTCCACCAAATCTGCCACATGTACAGCACCTGATCCAAACACGGTTACTCATTCCAAAAGCATTTTATAAGGTGCACTGTCATACGCGCTTCAATAAGTGTGTGTTATATTACAGCTAACTCGTGATACACCGTTACAGTACATGGTTTAAAACCTTTAACAACACACGTCAAACCCATGCAGCCTGGGTCTAGGGATTAGATACATGCTTTACAATAAGCCATACACCATGAGTTCAGAGTTAAGTTTTTTTTTCGTAGGTTCAGGTTAGATTTAGTTGATATTCTCAATAGAATTACATCAATTAATTGGATGAGGTTCTTTCAACTCGTTTTCGTGGTGTAGCGGTAATGCGTTGTACTACGGGGCGAAAGGTCTTGAGTTTGATCCTCGACAGGAGCAGAAAATAATAATAATACTAATGATGTAATAAAATCATAACTGTTACGTTTAGTAACAGAATAGAAAAGAAGGAGCGTGCATTGAGCAGATATAACGAGTTGACAATGTTTTTAGGGTCAGGTATATGCTTCCCAATACTATATTTCGGGTAGGATTAAGGGTAGGGTTAAGGGTAGGGTTAGGGAAGGTTAGCATTTTAATGTTTATTTATTTCTTATGTTTTGCTTTATATGTATGATTATAAGACATGTGACGCTATTAGTACAGGTACGTGACAAAGAGGTGGACAATCAGTGCATGCCAAGCAATCGTGGCTTATATAGTGGTTAATAAATTAAACTTGACATTTCGTTCTTTCAGATATCCGCGCAAATTCGTATAGCATCGAGAGCATTGCACAGTAGCTAGTAACAATAACACGAATCATTTTCCTTGTAAATAGATGTAGATATCTCTATATTAGGCTACCATGAACTAGTCTAGTGATATGGAACCAAAATTTGGTAACCATGGTCCATTTATGTCCACATCTATAAGATATTATCGGAGTATTTTTTTCTGGGAAACAATGGAATTAAATAATCATGTAAGTTGTTAGTTACTACACTTTTAAGTAGTATATAATTAGCAACTGATACAACTGTTTAATTTCATTATTAAAATTAATAGTAGTTACTGTACTAATCCTTATGAATTGATCAATAATTAATGGTTACTTCTTTTTGAATTCAAATTAGTTAATCTATATTGTTCCTCTAGAGTCCACAATGGCTGTAAAAGATATCCACTCCTCCAGTAATCCTGTGCAAAGTTTTGAGTTTTTTAAGACATATCTTAAAACAAATTTTTAAAAACATTTCCCGCCGAAATGGCTTTTTTTATTAGAGCATATGAGCAAATTCAAGAAGTACGTGTTATATTTATTTTTACGGTGAAATTTTTACACCTCAATTATCTGAGACCTTTAGGGAATTCTTAAAAAATGCGTAAATGGAGTGAGAAAAGTTATCGTAGTGTAAATCTTTCGCAAATCTGTAAATTATTGGCGCTTTATTAGGAGCGGGGTCTTAAGGGCAGACAAAAATAAAAATCTACATGAATTATAATTTAATATATATAGTGGTGTGATTTCTTTTTTGGTGATAGCTTCACGATACGAAGCAGCTCAGACGAATACGTAAATGTGTTAAAACATTATCCAGTACGAACGATCTGTTCATGGCATGGTAAACACGTGTTAGAAATATGCATGCCAAGCTGTAACCAGATAAGATACAAACGCGCTGGTCCAGATAAAAGCGATTTTATTTTATTGTATTGTAATGCCTTGTTTGGCTCTTCGCAGATAGCTTTAGTTGTACATACAAGGTGCAGAAAAATATTTGGCTTTTCTGTCAAGAAAACCCATTACTAGCTAAATATAATTAGATAATTATAAGAAGAGGCCAGTTCATACTAAATGTCCAAATTTCATTTATTACCATTTTCCTTTAGCTGCTTAAACATGGATTGCATAAAATACTAGTATGATAAGGAAATAGAAACAGAAGTTGTGTAAATGTACTATATACCAGGATTAACTGATAAAGCAGAATTAACTGATATACCAGGACCCGGGGTTGTGACTTCCATATATTTAGACGGGGGGTCCAGCTGGAACTCCCAGACCCTTTCAGTAGCGATACCTAATTCGAGCTCAAAAATGCTGTCGGTAGCGATACAAAATGGTCAAAATCTTGGCGGTAGAGATACCAAAAGCAAAAATGTTAGCAGTAAAGATACCAAATTTCTGTCCATTAAGATACCAATGGCTAAACATCTTGTCTGTCATTATACATGGAAGCTATAAAGTATTAACTTGTCTTCTCCTTTCGCTTTTAGAATGGTTAGTTTTTATTTTCGATAGATTTGATTAGCCCGGGCTATTTAGGTGCCTCGATTGTAAACATACTCACTGCGCATGTGCAATTTCCTCAAGAATATCACGGACGAAATGATGATGGGGAAGTAGGTGGAAGAGGCAAAACGAAAATTTTACTTTATAGCAAAAAAGTTGACAGTAGAGATATCAATAAAGATAAAATAATCAACAGTAGAGATACCAAACTGGGTAAATTCGCTTACAGTTGAGATACCAAAATTGCAAAATAGCCGGCAGTAGAGATACCTAGGACTCCAAAAAAACGACCCTTTCCAGCGGGACCCCCGTATCACTTTGGATGGATAAACTGATACAGTAATACTGTACTAGGGTAAGCTGTTTGCACGCTCGTGTTTTAAACGCTTTTGTAGAGAATGGCAGCTTTACTTACGGTGAGTAAATGTCCCAACGAAATGCATATTGAATGTTTTAAAGTTCGTGTGATAGATCTATCAATTCAGTAGACGTATCCGGAACTAGGTAGTCTTATTGTAAGTTATCCTTGAACACCATTCGATATACGCAGTATATTGATTCCGGACTTTCGACCTGACAGAAGCACCTAATGAGGATAATTTCATAGCTTTATACAGTAAACCAAACATTTTTTTTTACATGTTTCATGCTTAGATAAACCATTTGGTAATGTAGCTTGGAAAGCCATATTTGTTCTCTACTCACCAGCAAGCTGAATTTTTTTTAATTCACCAGCCAGCTAAATATGCGGGTGATCTCTATCTGCCAGCTGAAATTTGTAAAAAGATGTTGTTTCATGGAGTTCCGGTCTTAAATAAATCATTTAGCGTTGTTGATGTGGAGAATCAGATCTGTTCCCCATTAGAAGCTGGATGAACAGTATAGGTTTGCCATCCAGCAAGACTTGACTGGGGAACAGATATTATGGGGAACGGAATCGGTAGGTGCTTCCAACCTGACCGTCGATATGCCCGGTGACAGGGGAGACTGCACAAGTTGAGTGTTACGCTTGAATTCTTTGAGTAAATGAATTGTAATACCAATGGCTCACTTGCTTGTCCATTTGGCACAAAATTGGTATATAGACATTTGTCCGTAACTATGTAGAACTTGATAACAGGAACTAGATTTTTTTAGTAATCCCTATTTGTATTTCTATTTTTTTTCTTGTTTCTTAAAATACCATGAGCAAGTCGAAAGCTAGCTACTATGTGAATAAGGAAACGAGGATATTAATATGTGGTGAAGCATTCCTCGTTCATTTAGGCACTATATGGTTTCGATACTGTAAAATAAGGTAGTCATTTTTGAATACGAATTGAGTTATTTATTTTTAGTCGTATGAATTTGAATTTTTTTTGTAGATGTAGACTTTCGTAATACACATAAACTTACTTTGCCTGTTTTTTGTTATGGCACATAATTTTAACATAATTGTATTTTAAGGAAAAAAATCTCCAATTTGGAAAGCTATTGTTTATATCTTGATACCTTATTTGATAACAACTTGCAATTAATGTCAAACATCAGGTATCAGGAATCATGTTTTAGGCTAAACCAAGACAAAATTGATATGGAACATCTGGTATCAAAGTAACTGCTTCTTAATCAGGGCTAAATTTAAAGTAAAGAATGTGTATTCTACTAGTAGAATCTAGCATCTTAACTTACAGTATTCAAAATTTCAAAATTAATCATTTTTAATGATTATTTTTTGTAAGCAATAGATACATGTCTTGTGTATGTGCGCGCGCGCGTGTGTGTGAATGTCCGTAACAAATTTACAAATCAACAACATTTTATATGCTACAGATCTTTTGTATTGCTGTTGAATAATTTTAAATAACCTAACATTTTACCTTTACATGACCTTTTGACATTAAGGTCACAATAGACACTAATTCCCTAGGGTTACGCTATGGCCTTGTTTTTTATTATTAAATAGCGACATTTAATTTAAAAATAAATTCTAATATTATCATTCTTCGGTTTCAGATTGTTGTAGCAGTCTTAACAGTACTGGGATGGGTCGAGAAAGGTACGTGTAAATGCTTTTTATTTTACATTAATAATAACCCATTGCACAGTTATCTTATAATTATGGTATATATTTGTATTATTATATATCATTTCGACATTATGAATCTGTTTAGTATGTATAATATCATGAAATAAAGATAATAACCTGGCGATTACCTGATATAATTGTGCCTAATGCATTCACCAGTGATAACCCCAGTGATAATGTAAAAGTGTATTAAATAACAGAACAATCTCCCCCTTGTTATTAATTCAAATGAAAATGTTTGACTTGCGTAACTTTAAAATGAATTATATATACTATTTGTTTTCATTCTGGTAGTGTTACTTTTAATTATGGTTAGGATATAAATTTAATTTATTGTTTACATTGTTTATCTTTGTGATTAACTAACTCTTTTTTCCTATGTAATCATTTACTGAAGCTATAAAGGATTGGAATTATGAACATGGAATAGGAGTCAAATTTTAGAAAAATATAAATTTGGTTATCAAATAATTTTTCTCTTGAACTAATAATGCTTTATGTTAAATAAAATTAGCCAGGCTGTCTTGAGCATGTAAGGAAAAAAATTGTAATGATAATATATGTAAATATATATTCGTGCCGATTTCGTCGAATTTTACATTATGATCTCGTTATTATGAAACATCACCAGGTTGACACTGCGTTGACATAGTTATGAGAACAGCAATGACAATCAATGTAATAACCGAAGTTCAATGACATTGACAGCGAGCATAACATATTCACAAAAATACAATAATTTGTATAATATAATAATAATAATAATGTTTTTGTCCACAAATTAGACTAATATGTACTTGTAGGCGAAACAATGCGTTACTGTACAACAGATGATAACTGTGCTGGACTGGGCAAGTTGAAATGCATTAAAAGTTACTGTAATTGGGGAATGTGCGGTTGTGAACGGGGATCTGTTTCTCGTTACATGGGATCAGAAAAGCTTCTTCAATGTGTCCCTCGTATGTATGACTTTCAGCGTTATCTTGTAATTTAAGTATTTGCAAGCATGTAATAATAATTTTAAAAAGTGTTTCCTAAAGCTGACAATAATAGCTAGTGGTTGATGCATGACCACAGTTACATAACACGATATATAATTGAATGCAGTTAATGTAAACAAATTTTTCTTATTATTATTATAGCAATTTGCATGCAGGTAATTATTAGCAAATCATCAAACATACATTCTGGGCATTCTATTTGTCTGGGAACGTATTTGTTTCAGAACGTAAAGTCGGAGAATCCTGTTCTACCGATAAAGAAGATGGGGTGTGCGGTGCCCCTAACTCATACTGTCGTAACGGAACTTGTAGCTGTCGATATGGTTGGTATTCTGTCTGGAATGGTGAAATGTGTGACACTGGGACAATAGATCTTTATCCAGGTGAAATGTTATCTGGGGATTCGCGGGCTACGTGCAAGTCTGGAACATTACATAGTTCTTTTTATTATAGTAGTAGCTTTACGCCAAGAAATATCATTGATGACAATCCACAGATCTGTGATTGTGCTCAGGGTTACAAGACCGTGTTCCCTAACTCATTCACAGCTACTTTTCAAGGAAAAAAGATTCCTCAGTGTGCACCACGTAAGTTACATATATCAATAATTCATAAAAAATATATATCGGACATAAAACATAACATAAATTTAGAGCAGTTACTGTCTTGATTCAAAAGTTTGTTCTCTTTCTCTCTCACTTTTGTTCTTTAGTTGTGTACTATATGGTTCTTCTCACACATATTAATTCATCAATATCGATACATTCTAAGTCAGTAATTACTCTAAAGTAGTGGTTAATTAGGAGAAGAAGGAAGATACTAGGCATAGTTATCAGAGCTTTCCAAATTATTACAGTTGCGCTTATAAAGCAGAACTGTGTATTGAGATACGTACATTATTTGAAGTCGTTTCCAGATAAAAACCTAAGACTGGTGCGTCATTTCTCGTGGTATTTACATATAATTATTGCTTTTGTTGTACCAACTGAAACAAATACTTTCTATTCTAATGCCGTAAGAGACTGGAATTCATTACCTGATTACATTAAGACTACAGAAAACAAGCAAACGTACAAACTTAGAGTAAAACAATTTCTGTCAGTCAAATTAGTAAATTCAGAAAACACGAATTATGTATACTATTAATTGGAGATCAACAGTGTACTTATTATTTTTTATGTATTGTATTGTATCATGTCTTTCACACGTTTTGATTATCATTCCCATGATTGTATTTAAAGGCTATGACAATGACCAGGACCCTGGTTTTATCTTGTACATGTGATTCTGCAAGCCTCGTGGCTTTAAGGGCTATCCTTGATAGCGGATAAGCAAGCTTACAGACCGCAAATTATTCTAGATCTCACATAATATTCCACTTTACTTTACTTTTTTTAAAAACTATTTTCATACATTTTACACTATGTCTTTCAATTTTGTATCATTTGTGACTTAGGTTTTATAATAAGTCTCCAGTTATATAATATGGTGCTGTACTTTTTATTATGTAATATTTTTTAAGCATATTTTATTTGCGATTTTGTACCTTGTTTGTTTTTTTATCAGAAATAAACTTAACTTTCAATGTTTAATATATTATAGTAGTAATAGGCGATACCTGTATAGTTGATGGTGACTGTAGCCAGATTGTTAGAAATACCATATGCGGCACTAGTAACAATTAAGTGCGAATGTAATACAACTGGTGACGTGGCAGACATGGAAGGCATGCGTTGCGGACCAGGTGAACAAATTTAAAGAACAGGTGTCATTATCTAACTTTCGTAAATACAGTACAAATTTTGTCTCTTTATATGCAAATCGCGACGTAAACATTGCAACAAATATAAATCAAGCCAAATAAATAAAATATTTTCCGTACTCACAGGTGTTCTTGTATAGTTCAGTCTGTTACAGACCCATAGGATTGCTATTTTACTGCGCTTTTCTTTTAATTCCGGACCTTATGAATGTGCAGATTGGAACTATCAAAGACATCTTAAATGTTTTGGTAATTGTTATGATTACGGACAGTATTCTAAGACTTATATTCTTGAGATTCTAGTAATATGGAATATTTCCATTTTTAGCATTGACATATGGACAAGACTGTTCCATACGGGGTGGCTTCGTTTGCGACGGCTCTCTCGGCCTGACATGTGGTGATGTGTGCTCTACCGTTGATCTAAACCCAACTAGACAGCAATGTGTGTGCCACTATAGGCGCATTCGTAATCAGCAACAGTGTGTAGAGCGTATGTTTTAAACCATTATTTTCAGCCTGCTAACGTCATTGTAGTAGTAGTATATTTTGGTCATATTACAAGTAATTATAATGTTAGAATCAATTAGATATGGATTATTATAAAATTCGTGTACGTACATTGAATGGTATTTTCCCTCACTTGTCAATCTATGAAAATGGTTAGTGCTATTTTCTGTTGCTGATATTGAAATATACGACTGCACGGTTCCTAAAGACACGTTGTGAGCTATTATACAAATATTGGTCGGGTAACTGAACAATATGGCGAAATAGTGTTCGAAAAAACGTTTATTGGGCGAGGCCGCAGGCCCGAGAGCAATAAACGTTTTTTCGAACACTATTTCGCCAAATTGTTCAGTTACCCGACCAATATTTGTTTTAGTTCATACTTTAAAACGCAATTTCAAGTATTTAAAGCCTTGGAAAGTTTAAACAGTTTGGTTTTTCTTTGTAAATCCGCGAATAATTGTTAGCTATTAACTGGATCTGTGAGCGAGGACCATGTTGCATAGTGCGGCAAAAATGAATACATTTTCGATTTCCCGCAATTTCAGGTGCATTTTGGTAAGCAAGATAAGCGCGGAAAACGGCTGTAGAGTATTTTATACTCTCCCTTGTGCTACTAGAGGCCTTATTCAAAATTAAACCGGAGATCTGAATATTTGACAAACATACAAACCGCGAAACAGCTTGTTCAGGTTCCATTTTATCATCAGGTAAAAGCAACCGATATGGAACCGTCTTCGCATTACGCTTTAAATATTCTGCGTTGCTCACGAAAAAAGTAGGATATCTCGTGGATTTTTGATGAAGGATTTTTCCCGCGGCCTTCAAAAACTTGTGCTTTTCAGTGTTAAATAGGGTTTTAGCCGTACATATAGAGGACATTGTGTTGCTTTATTATGTAAAACGATGTAGCCTTTTTAAGGTAAAAAGTCAACAGGGGACTAAAATCCACCCATTTCTCCTTGCCACGTGGCTGCATACAAAATTGCCCGTACAATATGATAAAATATTGTACGGCCTCGTTTCCATTCCAGAGCGTATAATATGATCCCAGCGTGTACACTATTCTCTTCGCGTCCTGCTTGACGCCGGGCAATACGATATAATATATTGCACGGAAACACTGAAAGCTGATTGGTTAAAACTACATAAGTATGAACTAATATGCAATACGATGTACTACCTTCTTTCAGGGAATATTGGGTCCGAGTGTTTCGGCGATTTGAATTGTAAAGAGATCAACAGCAACGCCATATGTGTAGATGGATTCTGCCAAAATGGTAACAATTAAATATTAATCATAACATATCAAAACCATTCAATTTTTCGTACTGTAAAGTATTCAATATATTTGGAATTATTTTTAGGAATATAAATAAATCACGAACAGTATACAAATTTACCCATTATAAATGTGTAATATGCCTACATGTACCTACGTATTGTAACAAGATGGGTATATCAAATAGGAACTTTTACCTAAATTACCCTTAGATTAATTTATCGTTTTGTTGAATGGTATCTTCTGTAAACTGTCTCAAAAATGTATTTCTTTACTGTTTTTCAGGCGCAAAAAATGTCGGCTCAGTAGTGGCACTCGTCGCCCTGTGTATGTCACGCTTTGCCTTCATGTGGTAAAAGCAAGGATTAGTGTACTTTTTCTAGCATCAGCTTCAGCTGATTACCACATGCTCTTGAACATGTGTGCTTATAATTTCGTTTTTTTTGAATGGTTAGTAGGCCTATATCGGTATCTGCTGACACATTCAGTAAGACTAAGAATTATACTGCGGGGGT